>JAVFBZ010049443.1:0-10304 GCA_032466195.1 Katharina tunicata
TGCGCACAATGAAGTTTAATAAGTTTTCGCTTTTTCGTGTTTTCGCTTTTTCGCTTTTTCGCGTTGGTTAACAGACGGAAATGTGAAAATCTACCATGGCACAAATGAGGCGTTTTTTTTCACTTTTTCGTTTTTTCGTGTGTTCGCCTTTTCGCGTTCTCGTGTTTTTGCATTTTCGTTTTTTCACTTTTTCGTGTTTTCGTGTTTTCCCTTTTTCGAATTTTCGCATTTTCGTTTTTTCGCGCAAGTCAGCTATATCCAGCCGTTTCACTGGGTTATTCGGTTTAATTGGCTGTTACACTCTGATGTATATATCGCCCGTTTTTCTATATTATAGTCCCGTGTATGTGTATGACATCGTCTCACATGGTTTACGTTCTATTCACGATTTGATTAACTCTGTTCTCCTACTCCTGTAACGTACATTACAGGATACCGATGCAAACTGTCATTCTTGGTATAGAGGGCAGTATCGTTTGGGAGCCTTGAGGAAATGCACTAATTAGAAAAAATTGCGTTCTTGCTAATTGGTAGTGCCTGAAGTAACTCTCCTATGATATTGATTAGTTTTTTACATTTTATTAAACAATAAAATGTAAAAAATTATCGTATACTGGTTAAAACACAGAAACTTTATAATTTTTTATTTTTTTTTTCAATTGTATCACATACAATTTTTTGTTCAAGATTCCATACAACTAAGCAAACTTCTGAAGTGCTACGCACATTTGAACAATACAGAACTCTGACACCATTAATACTAGTGGAGCACTGTGTCGATCCCTTCAAAAACCCCAGTAGTCGCCACGCTTTATTCACAGTTTTATTGATATGGAGTCGAAAAGATAGACCTGAGCTCAGATGAACTCCTAGGTCTTTTACATTACTTACTCTTTGCAGTTTACAAGAGTTAACAAAATAGTCAACATCAAATTTATTGCGTTTATTCGTAAAGCACTTTGTTGGATTAAATGATAAACCCCAGGTTGCGCACTAAGATACTATGCTGTCCAAGTCACTCTGACGATCACGACAATGATCTAACGTGCATACTTCTTTAAATAACTTGGTATCGTCAGCGAATGTAGATATTTTGGATGACGACACACATTTGGATAAATCAGCAACATAAATAATAAACAAGAGTGGTCTCACAATTGATCCCTGAGGGACACCGGCACTCACCATTCTCCAACCCGACGATTTACCATTTATCAAATTGTTTGTGGTCAGATAAATACGATTTTAACCAATTCAGACCTTCCCCATCAAACCATAAAACTGCAATGTATATATTAGCAGATCATGTCGAACAGTAAGGTATCAAAAGCCTTTGAAAACAAACAGATAAATTGCGTCAACCTGATTTTTGGCATCAAATGATTTTGTATTTTGGTCTTAATACAGGTAGACTAGTCTCTGTGCAGCGGTTTTTGGAGCAACCGTGCTGTTCAGGATTTATACAGTTTTTTACATGTTCGAACAATAAACTAGGCACGACTTTTTCAAAAACGTTTCTAACTAATGGGAGAAGGGATACAGGTCTGTAATTATTTACTTCATGACGATTACCTTTTGTAAAAATAGGTACTATATTTGCATTCTTTAATTGACGTGGGATGATGCCTGAATATCAAATAAAATGGAACAGATAGCTGTTCGCCACATTCCCGTAAAACAAAGCCTGAAATTGTATCAGGCCCACTGGCTTTATGTACATTAAAAGATTTAAGTAAACTTGCTACCTCAATACAACACAAAGAGAGCTTGGAAACACTCAGACACACCCATGTCGGTGAACCTGGGAGAAACTAGGTGCTTCCAGTCGCAGGAATGTAGAACTTGTTCAACTGTACAACTGGACGTAAACCAGTTGCTATCAGTCCCAAGAGAAATCAGGTCAGTCAAAATCCGCGTCCGATCAGATGCTCAGAAATGATGCCAGATGCCTCCAGTTACTTCCAGTCAGGCGCTTCTGGTCGCAAATCGACATACGCCATGCTTTAGTTTAGCGCCACACTGATGAATTATTTAAATTAAACAGGTTTATACAGATAAATATGCATAAAAATACTGTTAAACTGCTTTGGGTTCATTTTTTTTTTTTTTTGCATCTGTGCATTTTTTTGGGTTTCAATTATGAGCACATTTTTTAAAGCACATTTTATTGAATAAGAAGATATACCCGTGCACAAATGTCCTCCTTACATTTGAATTCTATAAATAACGTTTTCTTGTCACAAACAAATCGCAAAATATATTGATTACTATATTTGTAAACAGCTCACCAAGGGCTTTCATTTTCATCCAACTTTTTTTTTTCGGATGTAATTTTTCTTTCAGCCATTTGTTATATCTCTGAAACTATTTTTTCTAGGCATGTCCTACATGCATAATAAACAAATTCCACTTCTGAGGAAAACACAAACAAATTGTTAGCTGATGAGATATCTGGTTCTAGGACTGTTGCAGCGAGGATAGAATCTCACCTATGGGAGATATCAACTTCATAATTAGTATTTAAATTTACCAAGGCATGCCCTACATGCATATCAAAAAAAATTCCACTTCTGTTGAAAACAAAAAAACAAATTGTTAACTGATGAGGTATCTGGTTCTGGGACTGTTGCAGCGAGGCATGTGATTAAGAGGATTAGTCCTCAGTATAAGTGAAAGGGTTATACCGGTGTCACAGGGCACCTTTTCATGCATTCCGGCGGTTTCGTTGAAAGTGTTAGCATTTGACGACATGTGCTTTGAATTGTAACATCTGGCCGGACAACTTCGGCTATTTCCGGACGATTTTCCGTATCTGCAGAAATGATTTTCCAAATAAGGAGATATGCACGGATAACACAATCGTACCTCTGCGTATGCGCCCTTCATTGTACAATGTAGCGCTATCATTTCCTCGTTTGTTATGTTCATCCGGCTACATCAGGATTCTTTGATGGAAGGATAATAAATGTTTCCTCTGTGTTGAATGAATGGATTTCAAAATGTAAATGGAAAGTACAAAAAGCTTTATTCAAACACAAAGAATATCAGTCAGACTGAAACAACGTGCAGATATCAAAAGTTTTAAAAACTTGTTGTAAAGAAAAAACAACAACAACGAAGCCATATATCAAAACTAAGAAGCTAATAACTTAAAATAAAATTGAAACTGGCATGCCCCAAAACAGGAAATACAAAACCAAATCATCTAATTTTGAAAATGTTTATATATATGCAGCATCAAACACATTAAAGCTTTGTTTACACAGATTGCATAAATTGAACGACATGGAAGCTTTCGGTTATATAAGATAAGACACACACGTGCTTGCTAAAGCAATTAAATGCCTAAATTTCATTCACTCGCTATTTTTTTATTTAACAAAGTATATGCAAAATGTATACCTAACAAAATGTCATGGGAAAGACATAACATAATGAGAACAATGTAAACATATATTTTTCAAATAGAAGTTCAAATTATAAGTATAAGGACCAGAGAATCTTCTGACAACTGATCTTTAGTGCGGGAAAACCTTCGGACCACTGATCGTTGAGACCTACAAACCATCGGACCACCGATCGTTAGGACCTACATACAAACCATCGGACCAGTGATCGTAAGGACCGGTAACCTCCGGACCACTGATCGTTAGGACTTGAGAACCTTCAGGCCACTGATTGTTAGGACTTACAAACCATCGGACCGCTGATCGTTAGGACCTACAAACCATCGGACCACTGACGTTAGGACCGGTAACCTTCGGACCACTGATCGTTAGGACCGGTAACCTTCGGGCCACTGATCGTTAGGACTTGAGAACCTTCAGTCCACTGATCGTTAGGGCCGGTAAACCTTCAGTCCACTGATCTTTAGTGCGGGAAAACCTTCGGACCACTGATTGCTGGGACTTACAAACCATCGGACCACCAATCGCTAGGACCTACAAACCATCGAACCAGTGATCGTTAGGACCGGTAACCTCCGGACCACTGATCGTTAGGACCTGAGAACCTTCAGGCCACTGATTGTTAGGACTTACAAACCATCGGACCACTGATCGTTAGGACCGGTAGCCTTCTAACCACTAATTGTTAGTAATAGCGCACCTTTGGACCGCTGATTGTTAGAACCGGTAGGCCTTTGGACCACGGATCGTTTAGGATTGATAAATTATCCTACAAACCAATTAAGAGAAATTCTCGTACCTTTCTGCACAGATATTTGTTTCTACCTTAAATATTTTAAGACTCAATACAACAGATGCGTAAAAAAATGCCATTATAGCCTTGCAAGTAAGCACACAAGTTCTGATTAAAAATTTGAAGTCTTCTTACACCATAGAGTGTAGAATAAACGTTCACATGATATAATGAAATTTAAAAAATACCACAAGAGGACAATCACCTATATATGGCATCATAAAATAAGCAATGTCCATTGGAAATCTGACAATTTTTTTTATTAAACTACAATCCATGACTGACTTGGCAAATGTTTACAATGCACCAAAACAAAAATATGTCAAAAATAAGTTTCATAAAAAACACAACACGGTGCAAAATAAATAAGCATATTTTTTGTATAAAGTCCCTCACCCGTAAAAAACAAAATATCAACGACAAGAACAATTTGTAAAATAAATGTTTCAAACAAAACAGATTTAGATACATAAAAAGCTAATAAATATTATAGCAAACTTAAAATTCTTTGCTGAACCCAAAGCTGTTCTTATATTATAATTCTATTAGAATCTGCCAAACTACAGTGACGTTCTTGTTCCAATAAATCTTGCCAACATATACACGTTGATCAAATTCTTCGTAGGTCCTACAGCCTATTTTTCTAAAGTAGTTTCGAAATATTTTGTTAATAAATTCAGCATTGATTAAGCATCAATGTTAATGTTTACAATGGCGGTGAACGGCAATAAAGCTTTAAGTGTTAACAAAATCTACAACAGAACATAGAATTTAGTTCAAGTCTAATATACATATGCATTGTTATAAACCATTGGCACCCGCCTTGTGATTTTGAAAATAAAAAACGAGTGACATCTTTCGTAATACACGGGTTCTTGTTCAAAAACCTCAATTTCAACTCCTTTTTAAACCTATGTCATATATTTATGGCATGGGTTCAATTTTATACTTTTGCAAATCTTACTGAAATCGAAACCTGTAGTAAGTTAGAGTAAAAGTGACTTTGTCTTAATTGTATAACATCACACTGACTTTGCTCCGTCGACTGAGGAGTTGGTCTTCTTTACCTCAGCCTGACAATCTTGCTTTTCGCCATTTGTGGGGACTACCTCACGGACTTTATCATTTTCAGGGGTATGCTCTGGTGGCAACTTGTATAGGATTTCTGGAATCTGACCTTGTGTGCTATCCGTACGTCCATCTGTACTAAGGCGACTGTTACCAATGGCGAAATCAATACCGTCTTGAGTGAAGACAGGGATGTCTGGTTGTTGAAATTCTGTACACCCATCTATAGCGGTTTCCATCATTCGATCCGGGTTCGTCAAGGACCCATAATAAGTACCTGGTCCCTTCAACCTAAGACAAATGTCATACTTGTGGTTCTTCCGCAACAGAATTGGTTCCTCAAACTCCACCTTGTTAGTTATGACGGACTTTCTCATGAGCATTTCCGTCGTCACCTTCGATACACATTTGCTTCCATCATCTAGTTCGAGCACAATTTTGTAGAAGCCGACCAATGTGTCTCGAGGGCCGTACAGGGACACTCCCAGCAGATAGACAGGTTTGCTGACTGTAAGGGTGATCGCATCTCTGGAATCGTTATCACAAGACCACGAGCCGGAAGTATTGTAGTTACAGATTTCTACAAACCGGTTAAAACTGTTCGATCCGTTTCTATTTTCATCCTTATTTCCGCGTCTCCTTGGTAAAATAAATCTGTCGGAGCGAAACAAGCCTGTTGATGTAATTTCCCACAGATCTGTGATCTCCTCGGTTGTAAGAATCCCCGATTTTCCGACACAGTTTCTCAAGAAATCTCCGGAAAGCCAAATGAACCTTATGCGGAACAGCGTTTCTCCAAGTAGTGTGCGTTGGTTTTGTGGGGTAACTTCGAGACCTCTTAGATGACAGTTAAGCTTGGACCAGACAAGAAGACTGTTAAAGAGTACAGATTCTTGGATTGGTATGTCGTCGCGTTGGAACAAAAAATCCAGACTTGATAGAGACAGAGAGGAGATGTCCTCTGAGTTAAAGACATCCGGGTTCTGACGAATAACCCGAACACACATCTCCTCTACATCCGGGCGATTGCTTTGGCGGGCTTCCTCCAGTACCATGTAGATATTCTGCGCGCTTAGGATATTAATGAGGAAGTTAAAGCACTCACTCTCGAGTCCGGTGATACCATACTGTCTGGAGAGTTGTAAGACCGGCTGCACAGTGTCGACAGACAGGGCTGGAACGTCGGTGTAGATATACCTGTGACAAGCGAAAAGCGGGATATAAGTCTAATGAAGTGATATTTGTATAGTGAATCATTTATGAAGATCTGGGATTAGTCACACTCTTTGTGTGGCATTAATTAGATCATTTGAATTAACTCCATTGACCATTCTCAGGTCAGTGAGACTTTGACGGGACAGGATCATAAAAATCGTTACCTACTGCCTGATCAGATAGGTGGTGTTGTGTTGCACTCGCTTGATCTGATAGTTACTGTTTATATGCATTTAATGCGTATAATGCTATACACAACAAACCCTGTTTAATTGTCAAAATATTGTCTTTGTTTTGTAATTGCGATACATTTGTTTACTACTTACGTGATGATTACTTGGAAGTGACTTGGAAATGTGTTCTCTATAATGAAGTGTTCTGTAGCAGGGATATTGCTTCTGCAAGAAATGATACATCTGTGGACATTGAATTTCTTTACTCCTTCATCCCGGTCCCCTGTGGGCTTAACCTCAATTATCATATCTGAATAGGACACTTCATCTGGGCGATTCAACAGAGACCGCAGACATTCCGCTAACCCAGGGGAACAGTCTTTCCTGAAATGAGACCCAGACAATGGAATACAATTGTGGATACTTTTCATCCTCATAGTACATGGTTTGGCCAGCCGTCGAACCTATAGTTTTATCAAGAAATGCCATATTTGGCTACGTTAGAGGCAAGGCCATCAAAAACATTTTTATACACACATTGATTAAAGATTACATTGATCTCAACAACAGCTCAACTTTTGATGAGGTCTATGTAGATTTATACCGACCAGCAGAAGTTGATAAAAATGACGGACATATGGGGCTGGGGTCTATATGACTGACAAGAATTAACTGATTTATTATGTGACAATAATTAAATAAGCATAATTCAACAGCTGACTAGGAAGAATATGATATAATCAAGTCATGCAATGATAATTATCAGTCTGTTTACTGACAAGGTTATCCCATGTAATCTCAATAGAACGTTTGTGGTCACCTTCTACCCCTTCTTATCCTCCTGGGAAGAGACCCTGGTAATAGTAGTCACACACGTCTTTTAAAGCCAAAGTGCCTGAAGGTTTGTCAGTGATAGAAATTTAGTCAGAGCCTCCCTTTAAATATAGATCTAAAATTCCGCCAAATGGATATTTTTTGCTGAATATTCTAAATCACTAGCCTATAATTCCGAATATCTATAGCTTGTTTAAAGCATGTTTTCGTGCTTAGAACAGCCCCGCCTAGAACAACAAAGCGATCAACACATATCGCTTGGCGTTCGCCGAATATATAGATAATATGCTGAAAATGCGGGTTTAACTTTATCTGGTTTCCCCTTTCTTATCAATGAATAGAACTGTTTGTTTGTTTTCCAGATTATATCTAATGGCGTAGGTAGGACACACGCTTAATACCTACGCAGAGAAAGTATTTAGGTTCTCAAAACCAGAATTTTACCAACTGAACTAAGAAATCTATGAACTACTGTGGTGTTTTATATATATTTTCCCAGTGAAATCCTTGCCTTTATTATTGATCATATCTGTATAATGAATTCCTGAAACGTGGAGTGGTCTGTGTTTCCTGAGGCTATTGTGAAGTGTTTGTTTATGAAGATTAAAGGATCTCAATTAAAATATATTCTGTTTTCCATCGTTGTCGTTTTTAAAAGCGAATCAACGAAGGTGCCTATAAGCCGAATTACAAGGTAGATGGCGTATAAGATGCTATAGGGAGAAGACGTTAACAAAGTTTTTGCCATTTCAAATCAGCGAGAATCAAAAAGATTGCCTCATAGATTTCATTCAGATCTTTATGTACATGTATATATTTATGCAATGACTTATTTGTTTTATTCGATTGCTTATAATTCTTTAATGATGATGAACATCATACCTGATAAGGAAAGGCTTGACTAATTACACGTTCAATAATTAGAGCTAAACCAGATCAGATTTCATGCCATTGTTCTCAATGTGGCTATTTCGGTAACTGTAAACTGTCCTAACGAATGCATTAAGTTAATCGAAAGCCCTTCAATGCAGTGAAGACATCTCCATAACGAGAATCACCCTAGGTTTAACCCATTGCGCATTCACTAAATGATTCATTACACTCAAAAGTTTTCCATGATCTTAAAAGAAATGTCGATCCTGGGAATCAAAGGCCCGTGCACAAGTCATACTAATTAAAGACTATTTGTCTCAGATTAAAACCATTACATCTAATTAACATAAACAGCCTTATATGTGATCATTCTCTTTGGTTACTATGCTTCTTCTATCTATATGTCCAGACAGACTTCATTGTCTATAGCTGGTCCTATACCAGAATAAAACACCCTTTGTCAAACTATGCACAGAAATTACAATGAATCGTAACTTATTTCTGCAATTTATTTCCTAGAATAGATGAATAGCACCGAACTTTTCTGATTGAAATACATGTGCTCATTGACAGGACAAAACGTATTGATCAGTTCAGCGAGCGAATCGTGGACATTTTACTACCAACTGATTTAAAATAAAACAAAGAAAGGAAGTTGTCATGGGGCCGATTAAAATTGAAATCTGTCAAATGCAGACAAAAACAGCTAAAATCGTGAAGCAGTACCACATAACCAGCTATAAACACCACACGCAGAGGGATAATTCTGTCCAGGTGAAGATGGCCAGTCAATACCTTACAAAGACTCGACGGTAGGAAGAATGATTTGATTATCTATTTTAGAATGCCTGCGAACATGACAATCGTGTCATCATGCGCTAGCAGTATTAACTGTTCAACAAATCTTTTTTGAAAAACATTTGAAAAAAAAAAATGGATTAAAGTTTTAAGCAATATATCTAATTATTTTAACTTCCGTGAATTATCATAAAGAAAAAACTTTTTCTGAATGCCTGAACTGGTAGGATTACCTGGACATCGTCTTCTGTTGAATCCCTTTAGTTAAGTTTGGCAGGCCACTCTTGTATGCGAATTACGCAGAAAATGCTGGGGTTTATTTGAAACCCTGTGTGGCTACTTCATGAGTCTCGTGGGCGATCGAGTTAATCCAGGAGGAAAACCACTTCTACATCGAATGAGTCATGCTGGTATATAGTTATTAACATATATTCTAAATAAGTATGGCTTCCCTTTATTATCCATCACATATTACGCCATCACATATCATCCCGTCACTATAACGCCATCACTTCTACCCCCATCACTATAACCCCATCACACATAACGCTCTATATGTTGTTTTTGGTGTTAATATAGGTATTGCTGTAGTTGCCTAAGCACCTACTGTAACACGTAAACAAACCTCTAAGTTGTTGGACAGAAGCCAACTGTATATAGGTTAAACGTTCTAGCTTTATATACCTGTTGGTCTTATTTATGCATTTTAGCATAATTTTTTTTAAAAACGGAAGGGGAATCCCCGGGTTTTTTCTTCATTTTTAAGAAGATGGTGGGAACATGCACCCAGGTGATACGGTTGAAGATGTCTACACCGAATGGTTTGGTGTTTGGCCCATCATAAACATGTGTATATTTAATATTATACAAGAGCCATAATGTGATCATCTTCTGGAGACAAGGCGTGGCCCGACGTAAAACTCTATTCTTCTCCTTGTCACGTTTACTTATTATTTCTTGTCAATCCAGGAGGAGTTATCTCTCCTAGCGCCAGTCCCGTAGTCGTTAAACAGGCAATGGCATGATAGATGACAAAGGAGGATTTATACAAAGATTGCGGCCAACCCTGAGGAAGACGAGTTGAGAGATACGATAAACAAATTTAAAGAAGTAAGACAGAAGTTTGGCATCACAGCTCTAACC
>JAVFBZ010049454.1:0-10304 GCA_032466195.1 Katharina tunicata
AAATGTCAGTTTTCTGTGGTCGACTTTGTGTGAAGTCCTAAGTGTTTGTAAAATGTCAGTTTTCTGACGTCAAGTGTTTATTTATTTATTTATTTATTTATTTCTGTCTATACATATTATTTTTTCAGTTACCATTAAGTGTTCGTAGGTAATTTTAGTAATGGCGCACATCATTTAAGTGAATCGGGCCGCCAAAAATTAAACAACTAAATACAGCTTTGTATTTGTGTGACACGATTGGGTGATTGACTTTGATTGATTGATTGATTGGGGTTTTACGCCCTTTCTGTCAATTTGTAGCTTACGAGTTTACAACGTAAGCCCTATACAACAGCACTATTGAGATATTTTTGGAAACACCTGAACATAATAATGCTATTTAGTTTGTTATTAGTTATTAAAGCTTCATCGATCATGAGTTTCGGTATTCTAACAATGTAGCTGTAAAAGTTCAAAGGTAAAGGTTAGCCACCAGGAGTTGGAAGAGGTCGTTATGATGTCGCTACCCTCACTGCGTCGGGATTAGTTTAACAAAAAGGCCAACTAATTGTGCCTGCATGTTTTTAAACACATCGTCGCTTTAATTAGATGGCCTTTAGATTAACTGATGCTGGTCACAGGTGAGTGGATCTCTAGACTATGTAAAGTTTATTTTTACAACAGGGTAAGTAGAGGCCCTTCATAAAACAAAACTAACATCAGATCTACGTATTGTGTCCCTCCATTGCGTATATATAGGGCGGATGTTAACTCGTTAGTACTATTACACTTTCTGTAAGGACACGTCAGGTATTTTTGTTGTCTTTATGTCATTTAAGATTTTAAAGCAATTTACTTTGTTACTGATGTAACTTGCAATAGTGCAGGTAGGATATTCTAACATAGATTTCTGCACTATCTAACCCCAAAAGAGGTCATTATACATATGTTATTTTATATAGTGTGCAAATCTATTCTACCTGAGTTATTGTCATTAACTCCACCAATAGGATAAGTCTGTTCCCAAAGCTTGGAGTTTGTAATAATATTTTATGTATATTTATGGTCGTGTGTTTTAAAAGTTATCCATTTAAGTATATATCTATCTCAGACAGGGTAAAACATTTCTCCTACATTTTTAAACATTCGAACATTATATCACAATCAGATATAATCGAATATTTAGACAAACAGCTAACAATATGTATAAATCATTTGCCAAGTGGCGAATCTACTGCATTAGGCCTACTGGTAAATGTGCTTAGCCAGCAAAATATGCTTATATTGCATCGTCACCACCTAAAACAGTTTACTGTGCTTGACGGCGTAGTCAGTCAGCTAATCTCATCAATTCAATCGTCATTGTGATGTGTCTGCATATTTATTTTCAGGAATTGCTAAAATCCTGTTTTACAATGAACACCCGATATAGGTGAGTAGACATTAGATGTAAAGATGACTTTCGATATAACTATTCGGACAAAGAAGCTTGGTATACAGCTTTGAATGATTGATTGATTGAACACAGTACTTGAGATTATATTTCACTTCTTTAGGCCAATGGCTACGTGGTGCCCCTTATAGGCCAGAGAGCACCAGGTCACAGGAATAATTATTATTTGAATACTTATATGAAGGTTATAGACTGTAAATCATGGGTTTAGATGACTATAGAGTTGTATTATTTGTCTATTCCGGCGAAATGCGAGAAAACGCCATGTGCAAATCAAATTACAACGGTTTCATGCTGAGACATGATTTTAATCTAAGAACAGTCAATGCAGTTTATCACATATTCAAAATGACATGTTAAGACAAACTCTTCGCGATAAATCTTCAATTTTTGAAAACTTTGCGAAAAGAGAACCAGTTTATTATGAGTTCAATAATTATATTGTTTTGTCTTTTTACCCCGTGGTGAACGGGGTCTAGATCTTACTCACTCTCTTGTTGGCGCTTTTGTTGTTCTTCTTGTTCTTGCTGTTGATGTAACACTTACTAAATGGACTATTTCTCTGTCAATAATGTTAGGATTGTTCTGAAAATTGGGCAATATCTAAGCACCACGCAAGTCATAACGGAGCCGGAATTTTCAATTTTACCATGGTTTTCTTAAAAAGCGAGTTTATAAATGCACATATTACAAAATGTCAAGGCTTTGAGGCATATTTTAATAATACATGCTTCAAAGCCTGCAGCCACATGGTACGCATTTGCTGCAGGCCACGGGGTATGTGTCTCGCAGTGCGGACTTGTTTTTTTAGTTTCGCGTAATTCAAAGTTTGAACTTTGATTTATGTTAGTTGAATTTCACTTAAAATCAGTGGCCTATCACTAATGCCGCTTCCATTTCAGATTGGGCATTTTTGCAACAGTAGTAGGGTCTATCGTGGTTCTCTGCACAGTCACGTGGTTAATACCTACCCAACAGTGGGCACCCGGATTACAGACGGCAAAAATGACAAGTTCGGTAATTCCATTACCTTCTGACGATCCGATTGCAAGGGGGTTATTCGTTGAACAAATACCGCGAGGGAGAGGTGATATTGAACTCTCAACAAAGCAACCAGAGTATCGAATTCCAACAAGAAAATCTACTCATCGACCAAGATGGAATTCAGTATATCCAACATCACCATCCCCGTCCAACAACCCAACTCCACGAAGACCAGTGGATGCACAAAGTGAGACAACAAAATGTGAGGAACGTAAACGAGTGGCGCTAGTGAAGGTTCACAACACAGCTAGTACAACAATCACTTCCATATTACAGAGATTTGGATACACTCGAAATTTAACATTCGCGCTGCCCCGGCGGGACGTGTACCACATAGGCATGTATGAAACCTTTCATCCCAAAAATGTGTTGCCGATTCCAAACGGATCAGTCTATGAGATAGTCTGTCAACATGTTGTGTTTAATAAAGAGGCATTTAAGCGACACCTCCCTCCAGATATTAACATTATAGCGTCAGTGAGACAACCAACAGAAAGGTTCGTGTCCGCGTTTATGTTCTTCCCGGAATACACCCAAGCTGTACGGAAAAAAGTCAACAGTACCGATGCGGTAACCTTAATGAGAGAATATCTCAAAGATCCAGAGATTTACGAACCCTTTCCACGGGGCTCATTGGCTATCAACAGAATGTCTTTTGACCTGGGTATTCCAAAAAGCCAGTACAGAAATTGTTCATATGTAACTGACTATATCAAAATGCTTGACGACAGCATGACGTTTGTGTTGGTTGCTGATAAATTTGACGAATCGTTAGTGATTCTAAAACGAAGAATGTGTTGGTCGACGAAGGATATATTGTACAAGGTGCAGATCAAAGGACGGAGGAGAAAATTTCGTATCCCGATGGATATAAGGACGGCTATGCAAATTTCATCGCCCTCAGACTTCAAAATATATGAATATTTTAGCAAAAAACTCAACAAAATTGTAGCAACTGAAATCAGACTGATAGAAGAGGTGAATCAATTCCGAAAAACCTTACGTATTGTCGAACAATTTTGTAACAACGTTATTCAAATTCCTAATTTAAAACTTACAGTTGGGGCTTCTGAATATTCTGAAGCCTTTACTTTTGACGAGACTGACTGTCTGTCACTGCGCATGACGGAGACAATATTTGTGAATCGATTGATTCGGACTCAAGTGCCGAGGTCTTGACATCATCGGTTCCTGGGCTTATCTAACTAGTACCGTAACCGGTTACACCGATGATTGGTGTATTGGTGTTAGCCTCCGGGTTAGGGGTACTTCCATTTTACGGTGGCGGTGAATTCCAACAGTATCACTAGCAAAAACAACCATAAAAGAGAATTGGTTGACTCTTTTGCAAAAGTAATTTTGATCTAGCGGCCAGTGCTAAGTATGCCCGATGACTATAGATAACGCAGCAAGAAAGACTTGCCCTTAACTTGTTCCAATAGTCAATGTCTCTCTGGTTCGAGCCAACCGATCAATCTAATTTAGATTGATTTAAAAGAATGGTGTCCTTGCCACATTAAAAAGTTCAGCCCATCAGACAAAGTCCAAGGTGGAAGTCACTCAGATCCAACAGAAGAGGGTCCCGTAGAAGGTAGACATTCAGATTCTAAAACCTCCACTGGTTAGTTTAGGCATATAACGACATAGTCTACGGAACGTCACTCACAGTACAACAGATCCGCTGTTTCCTGTTCGGATATGGTCCAAGAAAATTCACCCACAGTACAACATACCCGCTGTTCCCTGTTCGGATATGGTCCAAGACAAGTCACCCACAGTACAACAGACCCGCTGCTTCCTGTTCGGATATGGTCCAAGACAAGTCACCCACAGTACAACAGGTCCGCAGTTCCCTTTTCGGATTTGGTCCAAGACAAGTCAGCGACATACCAGCAGATCCACAAGTCATATTACGGACAAGGTCCAAGGTTCAAGGAAAATCACCCAGAATCTAACACATCTGCTGGTGACGGATATGGACCAAGAAAGCAACCCAATGAATGGATCCACTGGTCACATTAGTGACAAGATCCAAGAGAACCAGCCCAGATTCAAACAGCTTAACTCCACGAGTGACTTTACACGGGAAATGTCCACGTCACCCAGATATTCCAACACTTTCACTGGTGAGGTCCGGAGGGAAGGTATTCAGGTTCCAACAGCTCCACATGTAACCTTCCACAAAGCTGATGTTTTCTAAAGTGCATGCAGAGTACAATCACATTGGTTCCAAATAAAGCAAGGTGTTTAACGGATGTGATCAGAAGGTGTGAGTATGTTGTATCATAAGGATGGATCAATGTAATGAAGTGCTTGCTATTCCACATCACGAAGTAATAGGACTGTATTTTCCACAGATTGAGTTTACCTGGTATAGGTTCCAGTCACTTGGTCGATCTGAGATTTGTTCCATGCGCGTTTCCACGATACACTGGCAACGAAAATTCATCACATAGGTAAAAAAAAAAATACTTGCAAACTGCATTAAACTGTTTACAAATAAACAAATTGATAAGTGGATGAAATCGCATTTGAAACACGTGTTGGTTTACTTCGTAACGCAATGGCGCCAATGATGATTTAAGATATTTAAACAAAATCACTAAAATAGAGGCTGCTGTAAATAGCTAATTATATTTTCATTTTTAAAGTTCTAAAACCAAACAATATCAGCACCAAATAATTCTGTTTTTTGTATAAGCTGCTATTTACTATGATGTTAAATCTTGCTAAAGCGGCATTTACAAGCTGGGTACATAACAAAAACACGCCTAAATTGGATTTTTAACTTTACCGGTTCATATACTCAAATTGCTTGAAAACAGTCCACAATAATAACATGAAAACGAACCACAATAAATCGCCATCCTGTGCCCCTTACCTCTGAGAGCACCAGGGCACGGGAGGCTCCCACACACCCACCGACCCCAAAAGTTGAAAATCCATCTTAATCATGTTTGGTTATAATGCTAAAGCCAATGTTCAAAATAGCGCGTTCTTCGTTATGCTGACTTCAATTACGAGTCAAATAAATTAATGGCATATATCTTCAAAATGACACATGGAAAAAAAATAAATCCGGTCGATAAGCGCTAGAGACAAAATAAAAAGATACCACGCAGCTGCAGGACACGCCTCACGGTCACCTGGCCTGCAAGTATTGGATATTAAATAAAATGTTTAGTTTTGTTGACCGATTTGATGTCTTTTAATTAATGAACTTAAGAATCTTGTTGATCTGGAGCCTGGTTTAAAAGTGGATGTCTTAGCCTCATAGGAGACACTAACCTTCCCCAAAACATAACCTCGGGTATCTGTTGTAACTCGAGGAACAACATGAACCCCTGACGAAAAACTGGAGTATTAGCCTACATAATAAGGCAATCGTTAACATATCCTGAGAAAGTTCGATTTTCCTTATCTCTGAATATTTCAGAGCACAAAAGAATCCACAGTGTACTTATGTTTGAATAAACCTGATAATAAACACATGCGTAAGGTTTGTTTTGGTTGATTGGGGTTTAGGATTGGGGTTCGTGCCAGCCATGTGGGTTCAGGAGAACACCCATCATCAGGCTGTGCAACAGAACTCCACGGACAACATGGCTTCCTGATGCCCCTTTATTCAGGGAGCACCAGGACACAAGAAGCCAGCCACCCCATGAAGCTTAAGGAAATAATAAAATAGAAACAAAGTCCTTTCTCAGAACAACAGTATATCTAGAAACAAGAATAAGCACATATATTGTGTATACACAGCACATACTTACTTACAAGCTGTCTTCTTACAAAACAATTGATATAAAACAGTAGCTTATTACAATATACAATACGGATTTCCACATATTCTCATAAAACGTTTAAACTAAAACTGATTTGTTTGACTGGGGTTTTACAAGTACTCAACACACATACACAAAATTTGAAATACAGGTAACTATTGAGAAAAAGACAACAGCGCATTTTTTACAGACTGACACATGATTTGACATTTTAATGGAAATTGAGAAAATTAGGAAAATGATTTCTGACAGCAAATTTGAGATTAACCTAACTCTTTGTGTGATATAAACCAAGACCAAACTTAATAGTGCCAGTCCCGCCCGGGCAACAGAAACTACCCGCATTATACTTGTTAGAATGTTTCCAATCGTATAAATGACCCTCTAGTCCGCGGATCTTGATGACCACAGACAATTTATTAGTCAGACTGTTAGGAAATAAAGGGCTGTATTTGTGTCATAATTCCATGGCCGTATCTTCCTCCACATCCACTTCTGGGCTCGCAATCAATGGCTGACTGAAAACAAATATTCAAACTTTGTAATATTTTTTCCCCAAGACAACTGTCCCTCCGTCTATGTCAGCATGTTTTGAGCTTACATTCAAGGTGTACTTCATACTTAACACAGAAAAAAATTTTAAAAAATTTTGAAGAAACCAAAACATCCACATTTTATGGATGCGTTTTTTTTTTTCAGAGCTGTCGTAATCACCAGTCAGTCTAAAAAGTCCACTGCTAATTTGTACCTGTGAGATTTTGGAAGTTTGGATACCCACTTCCGAGTAGGCACAAATCAATGACATGTAAATTCCATTTGAGATTACCTATAACTAGGAAAATTTGAATCCACACATGGTTCTGTGCTAATCGCCTTCCCTCAATATAAACAAAACTAAGTTCATGTTGATTTTACCTCTGACTAAACATAAATTAAAAACCCTTCCTAATCTACTCATTTCTGGTAGACAGTCATAGAAAGAGTAAAATTATTTAAATTTTTAGGTTTATTTTTCAATGAAAACTGGAGTGACATAGAATATATAAGTAAAAAAATATCTAGAAAATAACGGAATATTAAATAACATAAAAGAGTCAATTAATAAGAAAAGTTGATCATTCTGTGCTATTCCATGATCTATCCTTATTCGTTATATTGTAATGCACTCTGGGGTAATACATACAGGACTCATTTACACCCTCTTATTATCCTTCAAAAACGAACAATACGCATCATTACAAAGTCTCATAGATATGCTCACACAAAACCAATTTTCTCGAATTAACCATTCTACCACTTGTCGAATTAAATCAATTCTTAATCCTTGTCTTAACTCATAAATTCATCCACCACCCCGAATTGTGTATTGTTTATTAGACATCATTCACTACAGACACAGATGACAGAAAGTTAATAAAGAAATTAACAGCTGTGCAAAAGACTACGTTAGCACAAGGTAAATGATTTAAAATAATAGATCTTTACATTTGTTCTTAAAACCATCAAGTGGAACAAAAATGTCAAGTTTATCACACAACTCGTTAAAATAGTTTTGACATCTCATTAAAACCAAGTTACTATGGCACAGAATTCTACTTTTTGGGGGTAAAAATAACTTTTTAGCACAAAGATGTCTTATTGGTGCATAGTAACAGATCTTACTGACTAAATAGGAACAATTATAAAAACAACTATGTACACAATGATGTAAGAACAGCAGGTCATCATATGTATACCAGCCAGCTTCAACAATTATTTCATACACCAAACTGACCTTCATGATTATTTTACTAGAGGTACCATCTTTAACCTACATAAGCCGTACTATAAAAGTAATTTTTCTTACCATTCTTTAAAGGTTACAGGTCCGCGTGAATGGAACAAACTTAATAATGAACTGCGACTGATCCTTGCTCAAGAAGCAATTTAAATTCCATTTAATACAGTATATTGTTTCAGTTTAAATCAGTGTTGATACGTTATGCACTTGTATGTTATGTTGTAAATACTTGTGTATATTATATATTGCCTTTTCTCGAGATGCACCTTTAGGTTATCCAGAACAACTCGAGATTCAGGTTTATCTAGAAATTTGTCTCTGAGAATTTATCTAGAACATGAGATTATTTATCAGCTTTAATAAGTCGATATCCCTGTGCCAGTGTGATCACTCTTTATAAAATTATATACATATTTATATAATCTCAATCTAATTTTGTTTATATATTCACCGGTTTGTCTTTCTTTATAGTAATTTTTCCTAGGGGTTGAGCAAGCTCCATGGAGCTTTAATCCAGCCAACAGTTTGTTTTTTTTCTTTTTATATTTTATATTTATGTTAATCATGTTGGTAAATAAAGTATATCAAATATCAAGTGAATTGAGTTCGATATAAATGATATATAGGTCAAACTACAAAGGCGTGATGATTACAACAGCTCCCAAACACAGCATTGATGTCACTGATTTTGCAGGAATTTATTGCTGTTGTGACAATAAAACAGCCTTCATCATTAAATATCATTGTCTAGGGATTGGCAATTAAGGTACAAAATCCCTGTCCTGCAACTCATAATATTTATCCAATGCCATTTCATAGTAATGATAAATTAATTATAAACAGCTCATTCATGTTTCATCCATGGTTTATCGTCAAATCATAACACTTGATTTGAGACACATAGACTTTACCTTGAAGTCGGTATAGCAGTAAATGTTAGTTTCTTTGTTTGATTGGTGTTTAACGTCGTACTCAAGAGTATTTCAGCTATATGACGACTTGCTAATCTTAATAATTTGCGTTGCCGGTGTATGGTGGAAAACCAAGAAGAAACCTCATAAAAACCAACCCGCGAGCTATGCAACCACCGGAAAACTTCTCTTGTATAGCAGTAGATGTAATAGGCAGGTTAAGAGCTGACGAACAGGTGAGAGAGACACATAGACGATACCTTGAAGCAGGTATAGCAGTAGATGAATAGGCGAGTGAAGAACTGATGAGAAGGTGAGAGAGACACATAGGCTTTACCTTGAAGTAGGTATGGCAGTAGATGAAATAGGTGTGTGAAGAGCTGATGAGCAGGTGAGAGAGACACATAGACTTTACCTTGAAGTAGGTATAGCAGTAGATGTAATTGACGTGTTAAGAACTGACGAACAGGTGAGAGAGACACAGACTTTATCTTGAAGTAGGTATACCCTAAATGCTCTTATTAAACTACATTTTATGTGAAGGGTAAGAAGTGTAGACTTGCAATTGTGAAATTTACAGAAAATGTCAGTTTTAGTTCCAAATTTACACTTAAACTTTCAATAAATTACTTAAAGTTTGTGTTCTTAGAAGTCTAATTTGTTGAAGATTAAGGGTAGCAGTAGCTGTTAAAGACGCGTGAAGAGCTAATGAGCAGGTGAGAGAGACACATAGACTTTATACTTGCACCTCATTGTATCGCGGCATTCATTGTATCGCGACAATCCCCATTGCCATTTCCGTCGTATCTCACGAGAGCCGCCCCATGGCGGATGTGTACTTATGCAAATCAATAACCAAGAAGTGTCTGCAATATCTGAATATAAATTTGCCCAAAATGTTTCAATTGTTGGTAAGTTTAGACCATAAAGCGTACTTTTACTCACATTTGCCTTTTTGTAACAGTAGGTACACTCTATAAGACTATACAGGCGCAGTACGCTTACAATGAGCTGCATAAAATTGCTTTGTTTGGCCTAATTAGGTCATATGCATATACGTCTTGACCTAAATAGCATCAATGATGATGACGTAGTATATAGCCCGTCTCCTTATAAGGACATAAATGTATGGATGATTATTGCTGCGAGATTGCATTTTCTTTTTCACTGAACTTACTAGGAATATTTTTCTGTTTACGATATTTTAGTTATAGCACTTAATGACATGTAATAGGTGAGTGAAGAACTGATGAGAAGATGAGAGAGACACATAGACTTTACCTTGAAGTAGGTATATCAGTAGATGTAATAGACGTGTTAAAAGCTGATGAACAGGTGAGAGAGACACATAGACT
>JAVFBZ010049465.1:0-10304 GCA_032466195.1 Katharina tunicata
AAATTGCTGTTTGTTTCCCGACCCACGGTGCTGTTCTCAAATTTGTGTTTGTTTCCCGACCCACGGTGCTGTTCTCAAATTGTTGTTTGTTGCGCGACACACGGTGCTGTTCTCAAATTGCTGTTTGTTTCCCGACCCACGGTGCTGTTCTCAAATTGTTGTTTGTTTCCCGACCCACGGTGCTGTTCTCAAATTGTTGTTTGTTTCCCGACAGGTTGTTGAAAGGTAAAGGATTCACAGTCAAGGATCGCGGTGAGATCCAGTTGAGAGGCCGAGGTAACATTGACACCTACCTGGTTATTCAGAATGACAACGCTACGGAGGAAGACCTGACCAGTAAGTATACCATACGTCAGCACTAAAAAGAACTAAAATCAGTATATGTCTGCTTTCAAACACATTGTTCAAAGCTGTTATATTTTGTTGCAAGCCCTGTATGGTTTTGGGTCACACTTGTTCCATGGTAAGATATGTGTTTGTTCAACTTCTGTATCTTTTTCACGTTTGTGAGCAAGTGATGTTGTTGCAAAATGCAGAAACCTTATAAGCATTAATAAAATATAAAACTATTTTCCACGAAATTCCATAGCTCCTGTTGTATGGTATAATAATTATATTTGCATTTCATTTTTTGTAGATTTATTAACTGCTGACGTTTATTCCCTAATAATAAAAACAAATGAAGAGTGACCTAAAAATCCTTGATAACCTTTTGTACTGTGTCAAAAAAATTCACTATAGTATCTATAGCTATGGTAAATATCAGATTCCAGCTACAAAAGTACATTTTAGATTCATTTAACAGGAAAACTTGATTTACGTATGTAAGAAGGTAGGTTTCGGTAATATTAACGCAACATACACAAAACGGGACAACTGTACGTTTCGCAGATGAAAATGGAATCGTTGATAGTTGAATTACCTGTGTGGAATCTGTTGTCAACCATGATAAATCTAAATAATTAATTTCGCCTCCCCAATCTGTTCCCCAATAGTAAAATAGATTTTACCTAGTCCCCTATTTAGCTGCAATGCCACTATGCACGATCACCATAGTAACACATGTTTATCTTCTTGATCTTAGGTGGCAACGGCATGAGCACAGACCCAGGATTGGCCAACCAGAAGGTGTATATGTACAGCGACACTCCCGGAAACACTAAAAAGTAATCAGGAGGAGACAACTTCATCTGAATTTAGGACAATTCAGATGTGTAATTTTTGCACAATTTCCGAATTAACTCACATTCCCTTGAAAACTATTTCAACAAAAGATGCTGGTGAACAAAGAACGAACTGACCAAAAAAGAACGAATCTCAGTTATCAATTCCTAGAGGCGTTTTAACGACGAATCTCAGTTATCAATTCTTAGAGGCTTTTTAACGACGAATCTCAGTTATGAATTCTTAGAGGCGTTTTAACGACGAATCTCAGTTATCAATTCTTAGAGGCATTTTAACGACGAATCTCAGTTATCAATTCTTAGAGGCGTTTTCTTACTGATGATGTTTTTACACACATTTCTTACAGTAATACTTAAAAAAAAGAAAAATAATGAAACAGAAAAGACAAATCAATTTATTTCGATAATACGTATCTCAGAGTAGTTTAAAGTTTTGCCTTACACATGAAAGTGAAGTTAAAGCGTTGTCTCCATTGGTTTCTTGAAACCTATGTTTTGTATATATATTATTACAACAACAGCAACAATTATTTAGCGTACTGCATTATGTTACAGATGTTAACCGAAATATTTTGTTGTGCTATTTTCTGTAGTGCTCGTTAAGAGTGCCGCGAATTTAGTATTTTAATGCTCATAAAACTGTACTTGGTTATTTTGGGGGTAACACTTCTCTTAAATCGAACAGATTCTAGTTCAGACAATTTTACAGAGTGAGGCTTGTTTTGGAATCTCCATGAAGTGGGCAATACTTGTGTTGTTCTCACACATTAATTCATTTAGAGTTATTCCCCTTATGCTGTACATTCTTCAGTTGGAGATAGAAATATTGGCTCTCTTAACAGTTTATGTATGTAACGATACGTCTAGCATGGACATTTTAAAACTCAGAGTATTTTATTTAGAACTTACGAATATGATATTATATGTACAGTTTACTCCTCTAAAATAATCACTGGACATTTTCATTGCCATTTCAAACTGTTTTGGATTTAATGTTAATGGTTATACTTTTTTGTGTAAGTTAGTACTTTGTGAAAAGAATTTAAGTACTTCGATCTTAAATACTTTTATTTAACGCTTTTTAAAAAAATATTATAATTTATTGAATATCTGAAACAAAACATTTTTGAAGGAATGTATTTTTAAATATGGATTGTGAGAGTTTTGTTGGCGTATAAAACACATATCTGTAAATACATATAAACAAAACAAGATCCAAACGTACGCACTACTTTCAATTATATAATTTGTTTTACCTTTTACCTTCTCAGTATGGCGTGTTTTATGAAATAGTATACTGTGGATAAATCCAAGCAATCTTTATCCAGAGTTTCTTCGGAAGGAGGTTAATTTATTGTATGATTGGCAAGGAACGACAACTCTGGTAATAAACGATTTTTAGCAGTTTTTTCTTGTGATCTTGCTGCCATTTTGCTTGGACATTCCAGCCGTGTAAATATTAAACGTCGCAAAGTAGAGTACAGTTTGCTATTGTAACTATTATAAAATATGTGTACATAACTAAGTACTTAGCCTACAGTGACAGTAAGTGATTGTCTGATGCAAAATTAAGGTATATCTGTGCGGGTAGTTTGTTGAACCCGGGACATAGTATAGATCTCCTATACGGTGTCCCAGATCGGGTGTTGAACTCGCCTGTTAAACACTGTCGTTGTGACATTTGTGTCGTTTTGTTTATGAGAGTTATAACAAATACCCTTGTGTTTGTATTGTGTATTACTTCTCATTTGTCATAATAGCTTGCTTTAAATGTGTATTTCGTTTAAAATAAATATATTTATATATAATCACGCACTTATAAATATAATGTCTTTTGTATTCTTATGTTAACTAAATTGCAATACTAGAGACTTATTTAGATGGGTAGTTCCATCACTTCTTTTGCTTGGTATTTTAAGCTTGCTTATTATTTTTTCGAATAACTGTACATCGACCAAATCCAACGGAGAAAAAACAAGAAAGGACAAGAACTCGAGACGACCACAATGACATGTAACTAAATTAAAACGGTTAAAGTTTGATGTTATAGGCCCAGGATAAAACATGGTTGTAGTTGTCAGTCAGCAAACTCGTACTTCCTTTTTACTCAGAAATCCTCAAATGTAATGCGTCCATCACATCGGACGTGATACGATCGTCGCCATTTTGGTGGGAACTTTTTCACAGCCTGTGTGTAATATTGCCAATGTAGGCAGATTCCACAGTTTCCACAATGTCGGAACTTGCCGAAGCATTTCGCGGATTCATACAAAAAGCAGATGAATCCAACATTTTTTGTAACTTAAATCACACTGAAATAGAACGCTTTTCTTTTTTCGTCTTTAAGAAGGTCTACACGAGTTATTTCCCTTCCCCAAAATGACCCGCTCCACAGTCGAGGTTATTACCGGCGCGGAAATGGCCGAAGATTGCCGACATGAGTTTCCACCTGTTTTGCCTTCAGAACAAAATTAACTCCTAATTTGAACTTTACCTATTCTAAAGCCATAAGTATTTTGCTCGTTTATGTGCTTATGTGCATATACGGCGGTAAATAGGCTTTCGGTGAATAAAATGTAAATGCATACACCTATCACTAATCATAACAAAGTTACAATTCGGACCCACATTTTCAAGCAGCGACGAGTAAGAAGAAACATGGGAATTACCAATTTTATTTATAAATTAATAAATTTGTACATACATACAACAGAACCAACTTGTAAGCTTTGATATAAATTTGGGTGAAATGTAAAACAACCGCAACAGCGTATTTTATTGAACATGTTAAGCAAATGACACGCCTTTAATTTTTTGGAACGTAAACATTAGAATTTTCCTGGTTCATTTGACTTTAAAAAATACTTCTACTTCACACAGCTATTAAGAAGACTTGTTTCTTTTCTCAATATACATTCATACCTTCAGACAAAGATGTACAGATAATGCAAGGGTGTGACCATTCGTGGGTGCTTACAATGTTTCTCACACTCATAAAATGTATAAAATATATAATTTAACACAAATGTTTTGATGAGCAGAAATTGACAAACGAAAAAATGATACAGTATTAAGAGTTTCCGAATCGGTGTGCTGGAATGGTGTGAATACGTTTAATATGATGAGCAAAGGGATTGTCGTTGGGTAAATAGGCTATGTTACCATGGCTTTCTACAAATTATAATCACGTATGGTATTGTACGTGTACAAGAATGTACGATTGGTTCGAATGTCTGTGTTTAGGATATTGGCGTTAACGCATTCCATTTGGTCGTTACAAAGCGAGCGGCACGTTGTCCTCGAATGCGCCATCAATGTTGCCCGCTGGGAAATATCGACAAACAACAACGATATGATCACCATCCTCACTGACCGCTTTTCCCACTCCGAGTTGCTGGCTGGATTTCCAGATCAGCTGAGTGAAATGACCTATTGGTATGATAAAACAAATTAGAAAATAAAATTTGAGTGATTCTTTCATATGGAAGTTCAATCTTTTTTGATGAAATGTGAAACAGACATTTGAGTTGAGTTCATTTGGAAGGGAAATGACCGCGATTAAATGTCAACAATTTAGTTTGGGCGCATTCACACTTTGCGAAATGTAGTAACGACTTCCGGAGATTCCCCTTGGTTACGCTGCTTTGATTGGTTGATATTTTCCTCAACCAATCAAACTGCTGCTAATTTGGGGAACCCCTGAAGTCGTTTCTGAAAATCGCATTATGCACATTAACTAATTTCAGCTGCAAAGATATATTAAGAGTCTATTTGATATGGAAGCAAAACGAGCAGCTTCCAATTGCAAAATAAAACTTTGAACAAAGCTCATATGGTGCGAGAATCTCATGTGGGGAGAAACATTACCTTTATTTATATATATAGTATATATACTGACCCTCCTTGTCATAATGATAAACAGAGAGCATAGAAGAATAAGTTTATGTGAGACGTTTGGCAGTAAAGAGCAAACATTAAGGAGTGGTTGATGTTGATGTTATACCCCATATTTCTTGTTTGGTTTGTGTTGTACGTCGTTCTCAAGAGTATTTCACCTAAGTGACGACCTTGCGTTGCCGGTGTATGGTGGGAAACCGGGCAGAAACCTCCCCCCCCCCCGCGAACTCCGCAGCCACCGGAAAACTGATATGCCCCAAAGTTTTGAGGGTAAATTGACAGACAACGCCAATTCTTCAAACATCCCATCGTACCCTTTAACGTAAGTAAATTATTTAATTTAAAAATAAGTCGACTTACATGAGTTTTCGGAGAACGTCGGGTTCTCGTAATTATATTCCTCTATCGTGCTGTAAAACTTACTCGCTGCTTCGGCGCCTAAAAGAAAAACATAATTCCTTACAAGATATACAATATGGCCTCTTTACTTGGATTTTGGCGTTGTGAGTGAAGACAATTGAGCTGATACACGAGAGTTGATTTATCGATTTTCAACTTCGAAAGTTCAACAGGTTATGTTACAAAAACTTTGAATAATATTAAATAATGTACTCTAAACAAAATAAATGGCCCATGCAGTTGGACACAATAACGGTTAGACACATTTGAATAATATTAAATAATGTATTATAAATAATTAAATAATACATGTTTAATGTATTAAATAAATTAATATTTGGCCCATGTGTTCCCCCATTAACGGTTTAGACATATTCGCGAAAATCTATTATCGACTTACCATTTATTGTAGCTTCACCACGGAGGATATTTTCACCGACCTCAGCCTCGTTATGTAAACGACTCTCCATGGCAGACTTTTCTGTTGTTCCATTGGCTACTAGAGTTTCAGCGTATACCTGCGCGGCTGCGCTTAGATCTTTGTTCAATGTCAGTTCCGGGACGCCATGTTTCTCTCTGCATTCATTGTGTGACTTTAACGTTTCCAACTCAAATTCGTTAAATTCGGACGGATCGCTCTCCTTGCTTTCTGTATCAGTTACTTCGCCAGAAACGTCTGCAGCGACCTCGCAAGCTATTATTTCTGGTTCGTTTTCTGTAGTTTGATTTTCTGTTTCTGTCGGCTCTGTTTCAGTTTCAGTTGGTTGATTTTCAGCTTCTGTTGGTTCATTTTCACTCTCGTTTGCTGCATTTTCAGTTTCAGCTGGAAGATTTTCGGTTTCAACTTGTGGTGTTTCGGCTTCAGTTTCAGGACTTTCCGGTTCGGGTTCAGTCACCATTACCGCGGCTGTAACGGCTTCCGGTTCCAGTGGATTCACGTCCTCTGTTTCGCTCACATCATTTGTATTAGGTTGATCTGGTTCTTCAGGTTCTGTGTTATTTTGATCTTGCTCGGGTTCCTTTTCCGCCTCTGTTGTGCTTTTTGTTGTCTCTTCTACCGTTGTCCCTGTTTCCGTTTCCGCGATAATTTCCGCTTCCGTTTCTAGGGTGGTTTCCGGTTCTGCTTGTGGAGGCGTAGGTGCTGAGTAAGCTTCCTCTTGTTTCTGTTCAACAACTGGTGCAGGTTCTGAAACTTCTTCCGCTTTAGGCATTTCGATTGTTTCCGCCTTATCTTCTTTTAGTCCGTCTGTGACATCGGTTGTTTGCTCTATTTGTGGTCGTTCCTCATCGGAAGCCTTTCGTTGGACAGTGTTTGTAGTACCGTTGGTATTTGGGGATGGCTGATATACAAACAACAAAGATTACGGAATACGTTATAGAACGTTTCAGAATGTCAACAGTGACGATCTAAAAAAAAATCCACAGGCAAGAAAAAATCTTTCTTAAAGTTTAAAGTGGAAGAAAACTAAAAAACAAAGTCATAATGATATTATAGACCATATCAAGTTGTTACTAAAACTACTTTTAAATTTGTTGGGGTCAGATTACTCTATATCCAATGAAAGCCACTTAAACTGAACTACTGTAATTTAAATGTATGCATGGTGGACATGCTACATTTGTTGTACTGATCATGTCGCTGACGTATAAATGTATATTTAAAGTTATGGATGACTTATAAATTTTATTCTGTACACTTGTACGGCTTCTGTTTTGTTGGGGTTAAATTTTGAGTAATTTACGTTAACTGTATCTGCAAAAAATACATAGTAAACAGTCCACCATATATTTAAATTACAGTAGTTCAATTTAAGTGACTTTCGATGGTAAACGTGAAATCCTACAAAAATGTAATAGTATATAGTTCTGCTAACAATTGGGTATACCCTATAGGATCTGTAACTTGACCAAGACTTTTTTAGTTTACTTCTCCTTTATATAGATGAGAGCATTGAGAAATGCTGCTCTGTTGTACATATCTTACAATGGAGTATTTGCTAACAATTTAGCTTTTGGTTTGAGCTCAGAACATTGAATATCGTGGGAATATTTTGACAGACAAGCCTAAGTTTAACATAATTATAAAAATAAACTCTAAAAGTGCAATTATTGGGTGGATAGCCAATAGCGTCTATGTACACTTTACACTAAGGGAGGGAATCGAATTTCAAATATTTCCTGTTCGTACTTAAATAAGTGCTTTGCAACCAATACAATGATAGCTGCATGTGAAACCTAGCTGTTGATGCCATGCTATGGCTCCCATTTTGCAAGTCAGTTATTTTTCGCGATTTATAATCCGTCTTTACCAACATACAGACAAGGAGGAAACTATGATAGAAGAAGTGTGAATGGCAAACAGGGAATCGATAGTAAAACGGCTTTTTTGTGCCTTTAAGCTAGCTAGCCTTCAATTTTTGTGCATTTACTGCTTGCGACTCGGTGTCTGACTGAGGGTCGGGGTTCGATTCCCACATGGATCTAAGCCTGCAAAAGTTTCTAAACTAGAATCTGTTCATTATCAGAGAGTGTTATATCAAAAAACAAAAATATTGAAAAGGATTTTGTTTCTATTTTAAAATTTCTATGACGTTGATGTGTTTAAGAGGAATTTAAAAATTGTTGAGCCAATAAGACAGACATGCGATCTATTGTGGCTCTTTATCATTATCAAAGGTATTTTCGGCACTAAAGCCGTTAACATGCTTGATTCATGTACTAGTATCTGCACTGAAACGTGTTTCCTTCCGGTTTTCCGACATACACCGGAAGCTCAAAGTCGTCATATAAGTAAAATAATGACTTTAAACACAAATCAAATAAATAATTAAATAATAAATAAAGGAGCCTTGATGACGGTACTGGCATCAATATTGAAACGTAGCTTGATAATAATGGAAAAACTACAATTAACAACAAGAAGTCTGGTCTTATTATAGGGTTCGTTAGACTTAAACCAACCTTTGCCGAATCCTCTACGGCTAGCGACTTGCTGCTTCCACAACCCATAATAGTAGTCTCAAATAATCGAGAGAAACGGTCCAAATAAAAACCGCTATTCCACGTGAGGAGTTGGTTAAAATCACCACGTTCTGCCTATGTAGTTTTCACCGTTTAAGAACTGTATGGTATATAATCCAATATTTTGCAGGTACTTGTTAACAGTTCTACGAGACAATTTCTCTTTAACTTATCACGATATCTCGTCGCTTTATACCTTAATATTTGAAACAGGCTCGAACACATAGTTAGTTACTCGTTAAAAACACCAAGGTTCGTATAGCGGAGGGAGTCCCTATAAACAATGATGACAGTATCCATAGTCACTGTAATCGACTCAAGTCTGATCCAAGTAAACGGTTAACAATAAATAAGTGTAGTAAATAACATTTAGAGTTATATTTGTTACACCTTGATTAGGGGATAATAGTCAAACAGGAATTCTCCATGGGCTATCGGATTACTGCCAATACCCTCCCTCTAATCCCCCACGTTACTTGACTCGGGCTCAACACGAGCCTCTGGAATATATACCATACGTATTCGACGAAATTGCACAATGATATATAAATGGCCAGCTTATATTTTCTGACATAACCATGACTTTGGTGATTTGCAACTTCTGGGTATATTGATAAGTGACGTTTTGACCTAGTTGCTAATAAGAACGTTTCCAGCTTCTAAATGCAGGTTAAACATGTTATATTTTCTGGTCAGACTTATATGCTTGCTTGCCAGTAAATAAATTAATTGATTCGCGTTTAACGCCGTGTTCAAGGGTATTAAAAATATATGTCGGCGGTGTATTCAGGTTTATTTATTTCACTCTATGAAGCTTACGCATGGTGGTAAGCATGACAGCGCAGGACTGTATGATCAGAACATACTGCATGCGGTGCATAAGTCAGAGGGTGAAAGGTCAAAAGTACGATTTGTGCGTACAGAAAACTCAGGAGTCATTTTCTGTGTACTTTAGAGCATCAGCAGAATTTGGCGGCCACGTTGGTTGGATTAAGTCTATTAATTTCCACTTCTAAATTAATTAACGTGATTTACGATTTTCAAGCCCTAGCAGGTTTCTATTTCATTCTCTACATTTATAAACCTTGGGGCCTACACATATTATTAATAAAGTCAAGTGTAGTAATATGTAGAATATGTCATCCTTTCTTACATACTCCTATTTTTCTTCACTTCTTAATGCTCATATCAAGGAGAATAAATATCAAGTCAACATTTAATTCAATTTTATAAAAAGTCAAATAAAAAAAAAAATGGTCATTTAGTGTTTTCAATTTATCGCATCCCCTTTTGAATTTTTGACTGTCACTTTAACTACTTGGCTTTCTCTTGTTAACTCGTTCAAAGTAATTTTTACTTTACATTCATTACGAATGAGTCTTATCACCGGTAGAAAGATGTTGTATAATTTATCGTATGTTCAAGTCAGCTTTTCTTGCTTTAGTTTGACATTAAGCGGAATTGAATGGCACTAACACTTCACCAAAGCACAGAAGAACGAAAACTTTGTGTTTTTTAGAGTTGCAATTATAACTTACTTTATCAAATTATAATAAAACAAAGTTAAAAATATCTATGTTCGTTTTGTTATATCTGTAATTCTTTATATATTTTTATAAAGAGTAATCACACTGGCACAGGGATATCGACTAATTAAATATGTGACGAATATGTAACACACATACCTATTAGGTATAGGTGATAATAAGCACAACCTGAAAAATGGATCATTTAGAGTTAGTAGTAAACCCTTTAGTCTACCAAATAAAGATGAGGGCAGTTAAGGGTTATCTGATACAGAAG
>JAVFBZ010049476.1:0-10303 GCA_032466195.1 Katharina tunicata
AAAATTTCATTCATGTATCTTTGTTTTCCGCTGATCTACACGTCCTTGAATACCATCAAATTTACATTGATATTTGGCTTTTGCGTTTCTTTTTTTGAAGAGTGTACATGACCAAATAAAGATGCACTTTTTCATTAATGTAAATAAAGTATTAAATTATGTAGAGTCTAATTTCATGAGTTATTCCTCTTTTTTCACACAAATTTATGATCACTAGAATGCACCTTTGGACTTAAATCTATGGAGTGATTTGACAAATCCAGTAAAGAATAACGGGACAAAACACTTTGTACATGTATTCAAGCTTTCAGAGAGATGCATAGGATGGAGTAATGTTGACAATACATGTAGCAAAAATGTACAAATTGTAATTTGTTGTGTTATTCCTGACTCCTACTGGAGATTGAAAAAAAAAACAATCATACGTATGAAATTTACAAGAATTTTCTCCATTCAGACATGAACAAATCCAAAGACAAATTTTTATGCAATGAATAACTAGTGACAAATTAACGTCACAATTTCACATGATTTAACGAAAAAAAATGGTGTCACTCGGACACTCCTTCAATGATATTGTCTTTAAATGCTTTCAAGTTTGAAAGGTTTGTCAGGAAAAGTATTTGTCAGAATTCAACTAAGAAAAACGATGCTGCACGAGTCTATCTCTAACAGTCTTCCCATCCTGCTGTAATCCTGTGTAAGTTGTGGTGTTAGCTGCTTTGTCGTCAGGCTCTACAGTTGGAGCTGGGATTTTCTGGTTTACACAAAAGTTATGAAGCCTGAATTATTGGCTGAATACAGCCGTCACAATATGGACACTAACATCTGGGGAATACATCAGACAACCTCCTGATTTGTGATCAATGCATCTGAAAGTAACCCATTTACCATGGTTACCATCATGTTATAGATTATAATACATGTATGTATAATTATCAGCAAAAGAAGGAGGTTTAAGTAAGCTTGATTTGCTATGAACAGTTTAAAATGAAATATTTCGGAGCAGTTATGCAGCATACCAGTTTGGATGATATAGTGACATTTAGATCATTTATGCAGGTGGTTGATGCTAGTGGGAACGTTCTGTGCCCTGGTTCTATGTAATAAATGGCATCAGGAAGCTAATTTGTTTGTGGTATACTGTTTTTGTCATGTGTTGTCTTGTGTGCTGTCATGTTAAGATGGATTTTTTTTTAACTCACTGGGCTGGTACAGTTAGTGAAATAACGTTAGTTAAGTAATACAGATAAAATTTTAACTGTACAATTTTTAATTAAACCGAGATTTGGCCACCCCAAATGGCCGTTCGACAGTACACCTTGTTGTCAGAGCCTTATTAAACTTCTCCTCTGGAGATGTGGCCGGAGTTGCAAAAGGAACCATTAGCCACTTTTTAAGTGGGTAATCGCTATCTCCTAAGAGAAGACAATCTTCATAGTCCACCATCTTATGCGGAATCCCAGTCTGCTGTAAGATGTATGCATTATGTGCTGAATCAGGAAATTTGTAAAAACGCTTGTAAAACTGAAACAATAAATTTTAAATAATGATTGAATGATACATTTATGACAGTTGGTTGTTTTTATGTTGCTCTTAATGTCACTCACACACTCTTTACTGATTAAGCAGGTGAAATTAATAAAGTTTACATATAGCCAAATTGGATGTCAGACAGGCCCTATATAAGTGTCTGACTGATTATCCAGTAGTATAAATAATATGTCTTCGTTTTTTTTATATGATTTGTTATGATTTAGTAACAATATAGACACATTGCGATAGATTCGTTATTTTACATGTTGCTGAGAATAGTATAATTTAATTAGAACAGTCAGATTGTGAAAAAAACAGAAGAGAGTGTTTGTATTATTAATGATCTTAGAACAACTTCAGAGTTATGTCACTTTTTTGTTTAAATAGAGGTGAAAATGATATCGAAGAAGGATTTCACAAAATGCTAGCTGTAAACTGGTTGGAAAATGTACATTATTACCGAAGCTGTGCATCACAGGTTGCCTGTACATTTAATGCATGGAACCCTTTCCTGCAGTCAAAACTGGTTCGTTGTGGTATGGGGTTCTTATAGTAATTTGTGTACCATCAATACACCCGATGACAATGGGGAAGTTTCCTAGGTCGCAAAACTCAAACTTTACATGGATGATTTCCTCCGGCGTTTCAGGGAAAGAAATTCTCAGCAAGGGATGTTGGATTTTCGACATTACATCACTGACTTTCTTAATGATTCTTGATACAGAAGAAATGCTCACTCCGTGGAGATCATCAATTAGTGACTGAAAGGTACAACTTGCATAAAATTGGAGTGCAAGTAGCACTTGCAGTGTAGGCTGTATTGAGAACGATCTTCCTGTGGCTTTTTCTAGTCTTCCTCCAATCAAGTCGACCGGTCAAATATTCCTCCTGTCCAATCGATACCGCTGAACAAGCTGAAAATCAGAGAACATATCTAAAGGCGAAAATTTAAGTTAAGAAGTTTCATGAAAGTGTATTTTTTTCTTAAGTTTGTCTTACGAAAGAGTTGCGCAAAAATTAGACTTTCGAAGTTTCATGAAAGTGTCCCACAGCCGGCTCAAACACACCAAAGCACGAATGTTTCTGACAACCGGAAATAAATCTGGCCACTTCGAGGAAAAGTTGATCGATTTGCAAGTGAATTAGTATAAAATGGGATTTTTTTGTGCAACACGATCGAGAATGTTTGGTCAACTTTATGCAGTTTGAATACTTGAAATGTGGACGTTGTAAAGGGGATGTCGTTAGGAGAATAGATGAAGCCGTTTATTTGAAAAATGCGTTTGAAGTGGAGAGCCACACTAGCGATTTTGGCGTTCTGTTTTAGAACCTGTGTATATCTATAAGATAATAAGGTAGGGATAAATTAATTTTGATTAATAAAATCGATTTCTTTACTTTTTTCCATTTTTCGTTATTGTGTGTCTGTCGCAAACATAATCAACACGCAAAATGGAACATATTTCCTTTACTATCCAACACTTACAAGCCAGGTGACCGTGTCTTTGTCTCATTTCCTTGCACACAATACAACATGATACTACTCATATTCAAATATGATTGTCATTGAATTACATTTCGTTCGCAAACTTATTGAGAAATAAATCATATTTATCATTCCATTATAATGTATCTAGGTAAAACAGTCTGCAATGCGAAGAAATGTCAAGCTTCATCGTTGATCAATTGAACTAAAAATAAATTTATATAAAAAATAAATTATAAAAGAGTTTTTATTTTTTATATTAATTATCCTGCGTTGGCAGGCATGATAGAAGTTTTCCGAATACAATTAACGCGTTCCAGTGATTGGTGTTCCAGTACATATATATTCCCCGGGCGATCTAAGAGCTAGAACAGCTTTGGTGCTGACGACCGTTGATCCACTCGCTCTCCTAGATGCCATGTTTTATAACACGATATACGAAACACAATGATTATGAGCTTATGTCAGATTGCATGATGCACAGGGCAACTATAGTTTGATTATTATCCCTATTGCAATGAACTGGCGACAATTAAATAATTATAATCGCACACGTTGCAAATGCTTCAAAGGACCACCGTGTAGCCACCAATGTACATTTTTTTGGTGTGTCTTTTTTATTATTACATAACAGCGTATTTAATGATTTACTCTAATCGTAAGAATATCAATTTATTAAAGTTAAATGGACCTTTTCATTTGATTTAGAATTGATTTTGCCAAAAACAGTTATGATTAACAATGAAATAACTAAAGTGACTAAAAAATCTCCCTATGTCTCAATGTTTCGGTTAGTGTATTTACCTGGCTTAAACATTACGACACCCTGATCTCATGCTCAAGTTCTTTACGTGTTTCTTTAAACAATGCACCTTCTAAACAATATAATCAGTAATCGAACAGAACATTTGGATAGGCATTTTTCGTTTTAAATCGTATCGTTCCACATGGTAGTTATACGACAATAATAGCCAGACTGTATCGCTTGATAACAATGTTCATATTTTTAAAATAAACCTTTTGACACCATACAGACTGTCTTGTTTATCTATCTACCAGATGATATGCCAGTAGAATAACCGGAAGTCTGCCGTCAAAAGCAGTATTATATTTGTATGACCTTGGTGTTTCTTTTATATTTTATGGTTCACTATTCTATTCACTAGGTTAACTAACCCTTTTACATTGCAATGCTTCTAGTATGATGTTAGTTGCTGTATCTTAGATAATCAATGAACGACATATTCTATGGACAACGAAGTTTAGTTTATATTTCCGCAACTTTTCATCACAGACACAAGCGATTCCAAAAAAATAATTATAAAGACATTAATATCTGTTTTGAAACGTTGCGGAAAATGAAATAGAAGTTGTCCACAGAATGTGTTAATTCATTGCCTACCAGTTTCAAAATACCTTTGAAAGAAGTCTCAGCTAAGTGCGCTTGTACGACCAGCTAATATAACGAATGTACGGGTCGGATATTCAATATGGAATAAAAACATGAATAATTTCTAAATCTGACTATTTTTTGTATACAGTGTGTTATAAATAATACGATAGCTCGGCATAAATGAAAACAATAATACTTAACGAGATCTTTATTTGCCCGAGATCGTGAGATGAAATGATTCGAGAGCTGTCAACGTCCTGTCATATATTTAATACGGCTATCAAAAAATGTTATTATATTATAGTCATGTGTGCCTTAATGACTGCTTCTGTACAGCACAACAGTTGGACAGTGTGGATATTTTCTATATTATATGCTCAGAAAACCCAAATATATGTTATATACGTATACATTCTGTACGTATATATTTCTGACAGTAAACTCGAAGCCAGTAGTTCCACAGAACAGTTTTAGGTAACATATATGTTTAACTGATGATGGCAGAATAAAACCGAAATATATTATCTATACCAACATGACTTTCTTGTTCGGAGTTTCCCTCATTCTATGAAACTCGAGGCATTTTAACTTATTTCTACAACCATTTTGCCAATTAGCAGATGTTTTCAAAAAATGTTATATAAAGCGAAAACTAAAACCTGATTACATAATGCTGATAAATTGATCTCATGCTTGTTGTGCTTGTCAGGAACTCACCGAACTGTTGTTTTTGTTATGAATTTTTCGAAGCTAATAACGGTCGAATTCTTAATTAATTTAATCAGGAATTGATACGGTTTTTTTTCATAGGCATACAGTTACGCCCCCAACTTGTATAGGTGTCCGTCACCTGTTCGGGACACTCCATTATAGTGTACTTTGTATGCCACATGAATCCGAATAAATAAATAAATAGATATAATGATGCAATTGGCTGTTCGTAGTTTAGGACCACTTTGTACTAATTAATATTCCGACTTTTCAATTGACAAGGTTGGTGGCTTTCGTACGCCATATTTTAAATATAAAATTTAAAAGCTAAAATAATAATACAAAACTTCCAGTTTGAATTATTAAGGCAAGTTAAGTATGTTTCATATCCAACTTCCTACTAAATATAATCTATGTCGTGGTAGCTATCATAAATATTTGATAGAAAGTACTTCAGTCCCCAGTCATTCCATCGTTATTCAATCTGCATTATAGGTACCGCTCCTTTCTGCTGCAAACATGCTCAGCTAATGATTACCATGATCCCTAGTTCGCTCCAATACAACGTAAAACTGACTGAAGAATTGTATTAAAGTTTAATAGCTGTAACACAATACATGTATACCGGTGTATATATTCAATTTAGATAGCCGTGGAGCAAAGAAAATACTACGGCATCACTGTAGCTGGATAGTTGACAATATCAGTTGTGCTCCATATTTACATAAAACTAAAATACATTTCCAAATTTTAAGAACTAATAATAGCAAAAGCATGAAACCTTATCAAGGAGGTGGTTGGCGTAAGCGTCCTGTGCACAAGTGCTCTCTGAGCTAAAGAGCATCAGGAAGCCGATTTGTTGTGGTGTTCTGTTGAGAGTTCTGTTCTTGTCCCGTGGAGTCCTTGTCTTTTGTCAGTTTTGCTTAGGGTGAGTGCCTTCGCCCATTGGGCTGGCACGTCGTCATGAGAGTGGAATAACATTAAGTACGACGTTAAACCCCAAACAAAGAAACAAACATAAAACTTCTAAATACGCCCCACTGTAACCATCAAACTCTGTCTACAAAAAGTTTGCTTGACAGCATACAGCTTCAGGTTTCTTGTTGACTTTTGATATGGGCAGTATATTTATAATTTACGAGCCAGGCGACTAATACATGAGTTGGTTAGTTCTTACGATCTTTTCGACCTGATCCGTTTAAGTATAGTTTAACAAGACCTACGGCATGATTTTCACATTTATAATATTGTTTAATATTTTCTATATGCAATTTGTTGATGAGAATCAAATAATTATTACTATGATTAACTCGCTCTAAAATAAGCGCTCTAGAGACAAAATATGATAACATGTTCTGTAACGATTTTATCCTTAGTGCATAATTTATTAGGTCTGTGATATTTAAAAAAAAGGAAAACATAACGCACCTGAAACATCAACAAAAATGTTCGTATTTTTGCTACATTTGCTTTTTGCTGTAATTAATTATCGAAAATTCACAAACAAAGATTCGAGACCATTCACTGTGTCCTGATAAACGATTTGCAATGTGAACATATTTAAGGTAAATCCATGGTCAAGCTGTGTTTCAATTGATTTGATTTCATGGCCTGTATCATTCTCTTCAATCACTGATGTATTCGATAACGTATACGACAAGAGCTTAGCCACATTGTGACTATAAGTAGAAACTCACGGGCGGATGTTTATTAGGTAGGCGACTTATGAATGAGCGGGTTGAAGGTGCACGGAATCGATCAAATACGAAACGCTTGGGAATATGTAGAGTCGTTATCTCCAACAGGATTTAAAACATTCCTTAGAGTTTTTCCATCTAAAATAAATCGAGGATACCATAGTTTTGGAGAAGCAAAGTGATGACATTTGTTTTTACATAGATCACTTAGTATGTTAATGGTTCAGGCTAGTAACGTGTAGTATATGAATGACATCTATTGAACACAGCGAATTTTTGGGAACACATATGTTTGGGCATTCATATGCTTCACGAACTTACTTGAATTTGTGTTTCGTGGTTGTGTTACATGTTTTGATGTCATACAAATTTTCGTTTTCAACGCAGGATAGAATGTCTTATAGACGAGATCGAGTCGATCCGGTAAATTCGGATACAAATCTAGATTAAGCACTATTTGAGTTGTGTTTGTGGAGGCTAGTATCAACTTCTTGTGCACTGGTGATCATAGCACTAAATGAATAGATACTAGGCAGCCGTGGCGCCATATTTTCATGTATGATTTTAAAACATCTGAAATGATTATTGTAATCTATCCGGCTAACTAATTATTATTAGGCGTTGGCTCAACCAAACTTATTCGCAAAACGTCACATCAGCCCAGAAATCCAAATGTATAGTATATATTATGAGTGGCAATAAATTTGACCAGAGTTACCGAAAGAAGCGCTATAGGAACTAAATGCTGGATGTCCGAGGATTTGTTACTCTCCAAGCATACATTTGTACTCTATTGATCTCATTTTGGACAATACTGCTGTGCCGTATCTAACCGTCTCATCTTATGAGACTGCATACGTCTGATGTCGTGATACCAAGCTCTCTTAACAAATACTTTACATGACCTCAATCATCGGAACAATTATTGACGTCCAGTTCTGGGGAATCAGTTGTTCCATACTTCAGAGCCATGGCCGTATCGACTGAATCGGCAAATACAGTCTGTTGAACCGAAGTCATATCCTAAGATCAATAGTATTTCAAGTCTAAGTGTATTTTGTTGGATTAAGATTTTACAACGTACTTAAAATAACTGTAGGTTAATCGTACGAATTCGTACCTAGCCAGATGAAAGTTTCTGTAGTTGTTCAGTGTTTCCACCACCCACCACCCACCAAATAATTTATACATATTTTATAATCAAATTTCCTAAATTCTTCAAATTCATCCAAATTCAAATAATATATTGAGACAACGAGTCTTGGCTATAGTAAGTTGTGTTGAGTAGATATATAACGTGAAATCAAGACACATTTCAACTTAAATTGCAATGTAAATATTGAAAATATATAATGTGCTTGTGTGCCTAAATATGTATTCATTGAAATTAATTTATATTAAAATGTGAATTTATTAAAGTACCAGTTATTTGTGTGTTTTCAACAAACCGAAAAGAAGGAAAAGCACTAACTTAATTAACAATTAAGCACAAGTGAGTAAACATATTTGCATGCATGATACATCTCTCATTTCCGAATAGAAAGAAGCAATATTATTAACTTAACAATAAGCATGATTCCAGGAACCGGTCAATTCGTCAGGGTAATCAGGAGATGTATGTTAAACATACACCAGAATGCGCACATTATTTTGTTCACACTACAACCCCGATAATTCCACTCTACAGCCATTACTTATTTTAATTTTCAGATCTTTAGAAATCATCATTCTTTCTAGCACTTATTTGGCTTGGGGTTTTTTTTCTTGGAATTTATTCCCGCCGGGTGTTATGAGCGAGCATGTATTTTATACAGTGTCTGAAAAAGGTCCCACATGTTATTTGTAAATTTTGACTCCAATATAAGAAATCCGAAACTTGGGACAGTAGGAACAAACTCAAAATCAGCTGTTACCAACCATATTCTCCTCACTTTGGAGGGGCGAATGACATTTTACTCTTGTAATTTGTTTATCTGAAATGACATTTTCACTGGTTCATTTAAGCATTGGAAGCTAACAAATGTGGTATTTATGTTACATCAGAGGTTCTTCGTTTCAGGTCACCAGACTTCATCAACATTAATTTGACAAGGGATCCGAATAAACATCTGAATTATATATTACGAAGACAGCCAACTGTCTTTTCATATTAACTCAGATAAGCAAAATGTACCGAATGTCAAAATACTAACATACATGTATCAACAGTAGAAAAAAGAATGCTCTGCGTGATATTATTACAAGCACGATTTACAATATTTCGAACATCCATGCCACCCTGTAAAGTGATAAAAATAAAGTTTATTTTTAAAGATTTTAAAATTTAAAGAGCACAGCTTGCTTCCATTCATATAAAGGGACATACGCCAACATTAGTTTGTAGAGTATTTTTGATGTTGCTATTTTATGATTCTATTTGATAATGTGGATGGTGCAAGTACATGTAGTAAGAAAATCAAGAATAGTCAATTCAACGCGATCGAAACTCTGTAACAAATAGATAACCACGTCCAATGTCATTCCCTGACATGATATTACACATGTATAAAATAATAATTTAACGCCGTGCTTTAATGTATTTCACCTATCTCATGGCAGTGTATTCCAACAGTAAGCAGCAATACTAACACCACCAAATCGCTTATAATGATAGCTTTGTAAAAAAGATAATGCTCCCATCATGTCACGTGTGACATCACGAATGTGGACTCCAGGGCGAAAACCACAGGGCGTAATACAAACAAAATAAAATTAAATTAAAGTTAAGAAGTGTAAATGTTGAGAACTCGTAGCTTTTCGATGTATGTGGTCTTTCATTATTAATTAGATTACATTAGTATACATGAGAAGTGCGCCCACTAGAATTATGCGTTCCAGTGATGGCTGATCTCGTGCCAGACACTCCTAAGGCGATCTAAAAACCAGAAGAGCATTGATGTTGACGTATGTTGAGTGACTCGCACCTCTGAATGTAATGTTCGATAACACGAAATACGGAACACAATAATTATGTACTTACATGTATATTGTATTATATGTGACAACCTGCAGCTATAGCGTGATTCTTTATCACTGTTGATTCGCACCGGCACACCGGAGAACTCGCCATAAATATCATTAACACGCGTTACCATGTCGGAATCTTCATTTAATTATTTGATCGGTTGGATTTAGCCTTGTTAAAACCACATATCCGCAGCCTACGGAAACTTCCCTTATATACATAAGGTCGATAGGTTCATTCGATCCTATTCCGGGAACACTGACACTCGTTAAAGTAAAACATTAGCTGTATGTCATGAAATTGATTTTCGTCAAAATACGTTGTTCGGTGGCCATAACTACTTGCGTCTTGCTCCCTCAACGTTTCGGTAACTGTTAGTGTGCTGTATGATCCAATAGGTAGTGTAGGCATATTTGCAATTTCGTGTATTTTTTTTGTTAAAAGCAAAAACTCACTTGATTTTGTAAGAAGGTGTC
>JAVFBZ010049487.1:0-10303 GCA_032466195.1 Katharina tunicata
CACTTTTTTAGTTTACAAAACTCTCATGTATTATCTTTTTTATTATTTATTTTTCTTCATATTTTAGGCAATCTCACAAGCGGTGCTTGTATTCTTGGTTGAGGAAACCTGCTGCCACTCCTTACCTAGTTTTCTTCTACTGACAAACCTTGCATCAAGATTTATGATAGTTTAACACTAGTAATTTATTAATACAAAACACAGGACAGATACAAATATAAAAAAACAAGGAAAATATCAAAATACGTCAAATATTAAATATTTTCTGAACATACAACATTCAATCATCATTTTTCTGAATAGGATAAGAAATAGAGTTTGTTTGCCAATTATCTGTTTGATTATAGCGAAGAGGGATGATATACTAACTACCTCTCTTGCACCTGCGTTAAACACAATTAATGGAAAAAAAGGTGCAAGCAAACACAATAGTTTAGTCAGAACATTAGCTCTGAGGGTCATTCACAAGCACTTAACATCCCACCTGTTTGGTCTGTCACAGTGTGAGAACTCTGTTTATTGAATTTTCTAGTTACTGTAGAGATGTCCTTAAATTTGTCAATACTAGGCGAACACATACTTGTCTACTTGTCTCGTTTTCTGACACGCACAGATTATCTCATAGAAAAGGGAATCATCTACTTCTGACTGTGACATTCACAACAATATGTGAGAAAATGTGTATTGGCAAAGGGAGACAAGACAGTGTCTATCAGCTGAGGTCAATTTGTTTGGCATAGTATTTCTGATTAAAGGACAAAAAATAAACAAAAAGTAATTATCAGGTTGTATTTATATATGTTGAATGGCACCACATTGTCTGAACCTTTTTTACGTGCTTTTCAAAGCAGCCACTGATTTAAAAGTTGAGCCCAGATTTCGTAGACTTATAATCCGACGTCGAGGAAAGCATTGGAGACAAGATGGAAGGTATTTATGGACAGCAAAATAAAAGGTACCGACAACAACCCCCAACAACATAATCTGGCCAACTTTTAAAGAGTCTGGACTGATCTGGAATGAGAAATAATAACAATAAATTAAAAAAATTACACATATAATTACATTATTTATTGGAAATACTAATTTATCATTATTTTCAGAATAAGAAAGATAAGAGCATATCCAGCCAGTAGACTTTGCCACAGTAATCCCACTAAAACGAATTGTCATTTCATTATCATTAAATTTTACATACAATTTATGATCATTTTATACTTAAATAATGTCTGAAGTCATCTTTAGTGATTGAGTAACTGAAAATGTTTGCTCACTTTAGTTCACCTTAAAACAACTCATTTAGTGACCTAACAGTGTAACATGACCACGTAAATCTCTAGGTATTACTTAAAATAATTATTCATATTAATCTGTGTTTCCAATATAATTATTTGTGGAATATTTTTTCCTTAACAGAAAGTTTAGTTATCATGTGATGCAAAGAAGAATTATTGTGTTTCATTTTGGTTTTACGCCATGTTTATGAAACTATTTCACTTATATTGAAGCAAGCCAGCCCATGGGTGAACGAAACCATCCTCCAGGTCATTGAATAACAAAACAGGACACCACAAGAAATTGGCACCCTACTTCCCCTAAGCCCAGAGAGCACAAAGGCTCCAGAGCGACCTTGTTTATACATTGTATTCAAGCAACATGGTAGCAAATTTTACTAACAGGATCTGGAATATGATAGGCTTTTTTATAGCGGCTTTCCTTCCAGGTGAGAAGATAATGGAAGATGGTCTGATAAAGTGGGATGATTGCAGATGCAGTCTCCTAGATTGAAGAGAACAAAAAATAATTTTCTGAAAATAATAATTTTTTATAGTTTGAAACCAAATGAACAGAGGATAAATGTGGTGAAAAATATTTGATGTTAACAATGGTGTGAGAGAAATTGGCTTGAGATATTTAACATTTTTTCCAGGGTGATCATATATTGCAGATGTCAGATCAATAATCAACATTACCATGATAGCCAGTTGATGGAACCCCAAAACAGGGCATATACAGACATAACACTATTTCAACCCAACTGTGAATTTACATCAGTGAAGATCAACAGTTTAGGCTGACTAGCAAACTTTATTTGTGTAAAACTTATGTGCCCAAGGCTTAAAGGTGCATAAAACGAGGGACTTAAATTATTCTTTTACCGGTAGTTCAAATGTTGAAGGCTAGGTAGGCTACAGTTATTCGTTCCAGTTGCTTGTCCCTTTCAATCAGTTTACCGAAGGATTACTTATTATAACAGCATTTAGAAGCTGGATTTTCAACTTCTGGGTAGAATATTGATAAGCAACATTTCCATCTAACTGCTAAAACTGTTTTCTAGCAATGATAACAAATCTCAACTGAGAGAAGACCTTAAAAATGGTATGACTCACTTGAAGCTGCTCACTTCTTGGGTTAAAAAGATCAAAACAACGAGCCCCGGGGTAATCCCCCTCTCCCCAAAGCTCTATCGCAAAGGAAAATGGAATCTGGAAAAGCAGAAGGAAGTATTAATTTAGATTTTTTCCTAATGGACAGTGTAAAAACATTTTTTCTATAACATAAAAAACTAATTTTGATCACTCTGAAATTTGGGAATAAAAATGACCGTAAGATATTAAACCATATTGCAACTTTACAAGCATGAGCAGATGCTACAACTCTCCATTGACCATTAGACAAAAAAAAAGTTACCGGTATACAATAAACTTGTGTCAGAATATTAAACCCACAATTTGACCCTTAAACAAAGTTTGAACATTTCATATGTCTACCTAATCAGAATTCAATTTGAGTTGAAAATCAAAACCACATTTTTTGTGATATCAGCATTTACCCTAAAATTTGACCTGGGGCCTCGTTGGGGGGGGGGGGGGATTGAATTTATAATGTGAGTTCATTATTTGAGTTATATTTATTTTAACCATATTTTAACCAATACATAAATTTCGATATGCGTTACATGTCCGCCACATATGATCTTCAAAATTTACATGTTACATGTTTTGCCTTTTCTCGATATGCACCTTTATGTTATCCAGAACAACTCAAGATTCAGGTCTATCAAGAATTTCGTCTCTGAAAGTTTATCGAGAACATGAGATGATTTATCGGTTTTAATTAGTTGATATCCCTGTGCCAGTGTGATTACTCTTCACAAAAATATAAATTGATAACTATATACTAAAGCAATTTACCTTTCTGACTCCTGCCATGTAATCAAATATAGTCCCATCTGCAGTGTAATCGTTAAGTTTATAGGCTTCACCATATTTAAAATCAAATGCTGTAGATTTTGACATTTTCTCCGCTAAGTCTAACATACTGTAATAATTAACAGGAATCTGGTGTTTTAGCTTGGACTGTGTATCTGAAATATGACAGAGATAAAGTCATTCTTGTTAATTTCATTGAATAACACCAACAGGTTCTCATTCTCTTTACAAATGAACACCCCCATAATAAAGTTCTATCATACTGACACCTTTAATGACCATTTTTCTTTCATTCTTACATTCAATTAATCAGGGTAACACGTTATTTCACTATTGATAAGCCATGTTTGTATTGATTGTTTATCAGAGTAAACAGGAAAAAAAAAACCTGCCATATCAGTTCCCTGTTTTGGATTATCACGGGCAAGGGCACCAGAAGTTCCCGTCCAACCACTTGCTGCGACACCCTGTCAGTCTAGTGTTCCACCAGTGAAGTCATTGATAAGAGACAAAACAGCAAGATGTCATACTAACAAAGAAAACCATTGACAAATGAACTTTGCATGTTCCTTGGTCCAGAAGGCAGAAGACATTCTTATTATATTTTAAAACCCACAAAGAGTATAATCTGACCTTGATACTGTTTAATGGAATTCCAACTGTATATGAAGAAGATTGTACCTAAGTTTTCGCTGCAAACAACACTAGAATATCATAAAGTAAATGGAAACTGATAGCTGTTTAGTTCATACATACCAGCAAACGGAATATATATTTGACGAATCCCAGAGTGGAACGAAACAAAAAGATCAAAATTATGTTCGTTTGTAAGTTCCCTAAACACATGACATTCTGGTTCTGAAAGAAGAAACAGAAATAACATTCTTGAAACAATTTACTATAGTTAGAAGGATTATAGTGATTTTATTTTTGCACATTGTCTTTGCAACTTGCAAGTAATTGGACAAAATTTCACACAAAAAATAAAGAGAAGCATATCAACAATCACTGGAAAAATTATGTTGCCTTAAACAGTAAAATAATAAATAATGTATATGTTTCTAATTTATCTGTCGATTATAAAGATACATGTATCTCTATGCCATCAGACAGAACTGTTCTCTCTGACAATTACTGGTTGAAAAAGTTTACCAGAAAACGCTTCCTGGCCTCTGAACTCTTCATCCTCATGGTTACTGGAACTGCCCACATTTCCGAACTGCCAATCAAAGTTTCTGTTAAGATCCACTCCAGTACTTGTTCCTCGCCAGCAAAAGTTTCTTGTTTTCTCCAGATAAATTCTTCCATCAGGGTTGGCCATAGCAATGATATAAATCTCAAAATGGGTCAGTAAAAATCTTGAAAATTCAGTTTGTGCACTGTCTGATTTTGAAGACACTCCTTCCATGACAAATTCAATGAATACAAACAAAGTCTCAACAGGAAAGAATTCTCTAGCATGCTCGCCGTATGAAAATAAAACTTTTTGTTGGGGCTCATAATTGATATTTTCATGTTTTGTTTGTACAGAAACAATGTTATGAAAATCTGTAATGTGTAACACAATTTGTTTGTGGTTTTGTCTTGATTGATATGACCAGTCCACTTTGATAAATTGTGAGTATTTAGATATGAGTTTTGATACATGGGATTCTATATGAGAGTAATTATGATACATGGAATAATCAGGGAGGTATAACTCTTCCTGGGGTTTGACATCTCTCACACTGACCAAATGAAGTAACACTAGATAAATAAATAAAGTAAAAATTCTTATCCTCCAATGTATTTTCCAATTCCATATGTACCTATCCTTTTTTATTAAGTCATTTTTACAATCCATGAAATATGTAAGATGCATTCTTGTTAAAGGTCTTGCATTGTTGGATAATATTCCATTCTGGCCAGAATCAAGGGACCTGGAATATAAAAGGAGAAAGTTCAAATTTAAAATTATACATGCCCGCAAATAACTTTGACAGAATTAAAAAAAATGAGCTGTTGGCCAACAGTAGTGGCTAAACTTCAAGGTATCGGATGTTGAAATTGGTTGGGGACAAGTACAGTCCAGTAACTTTTCTCTGTGTTGTCATTGGCAATTGATCCGTTTAAATTACTTGGATTTAAATTGACAAATTTATAAACAATTTGCATGTTTCTAAACTAAACTTACCTTTCACTGACTAATGCACTTTTATGCATTTATTATTGCTATACTGAAGAATTCAAATGTTAACCCTCCTCTGGGCCCTCACCGACTCGCGTGGTCGGACAGTGCGGACATATGCGCAAATCCTATTATTACTTTAGCAGAAATAAAATAACTCTGAAGTGGGGAGAAGACCATAAACTTACTTCCACTGACTAATGCACTAGAATACCACACAGGAGGAGGGCAGAGCTAGATAACAACCTAAGGTGAGACGGTCCCAGAGGGAAAATGAACTCCTGACATTCAAACTCAAGGTATACTAAGGATTCGTCAGACAAACGAAAGGAACAGAAAACAAAAGTAAAAACGATGTATCAGTCAAGCTAGTACTAACGTCAACATACCTCCCAATTAAAAACAGGATAAAAATGAGTAATCTGCCTATCAGCTACTTGCTGAGGCCCTGATAACTGTCTGTGCTGTTACTAAGGGGCCTAGAGACTGAACATCGTCCCGCACCAATGTCATGTCTCGCAGATAATACGAGACGAAGGTCTTGGTAGAACGCCAATAGACGGCCATGATGCCAGAACACGAATCTCATGCGCCAAAACTTTAGATAGTGCAACATCAGAGTTACTAGCCCGCACGTAAGCCAAACGCACAGTTTTAGAAAGCCAGGAAGCTATAGTGTTTTAGATATTTCCTGCTTATGCCCTGGATTAAAAGGAATGAATAAGCGTCTACGTCCCGCCATTATTGGCTTAGATTTTGACACGTAGATGGCCAAAGCTCTTACTGGACACATAAACCAATCTGCCTCCAGGCACAGGGACAAAAACCCGGATAAGGCTGGGATATAAAACTCAGGAGGAGGCGAATCGTCCAAACTCTTTATTCTTTCCTACAAATACCATGAGAGGAAACCGATGACCAATCCGGAGGGTGCCTAATCACTCTCTAATTCAGGGCATGAATCTCAGAAACCCGAGTTGCTGAAGCGAAGGTAAATATAAACACACATTTGTAGGAAACCCACATTAAGTCCAATGGCTCAAATGGTAAGCCGGATAGGACCTGAGTACTAGCGAAAAATGCCACTGGGGTAGCCTCGGAATCCTCGAGGGAGGTTCAATCCGCCACCAAATATCAACACCAGTTGTGAGATGGATAACTCTAGTGATCGCAGTATGATATCTATCCACCGTCGACGGTCTAACTGCCTATCCTGTAGAAGGTATTATAAGAAATCTGCTACCTTTTAAACAGAGGCAGTGGCTGGGGAAACGTAAGGACCACTCACAGAACGCCTTCCACTTGGACTGATAAACCACTGTTTTAGATTCCCTGGTGGATTCCACCATTCTTTTTGCAGCTTCTTGAGAAAAGCTTAAAGTCTTAAAGAGAGAATCTTGGAGCACCAGCAAACATGTAGCCGTAGCATTGCAGGAATCGAGTGATACAGGTTCATTCAGGGTTGGTGTAGTAATTTCTCCCTTGGAACATCCACGAGAAGTTGCACTAGATCTGGGAAACAGGGTTGCACTGGCCACCACGATACTATAAGAGAGACCACACATTGGTGATTCGCTGGATGTGGATAGGCATAGGCTATCATACCCGACCAATCGGGAGTCAACGCGCCCACAGCCAACGCGTTTGGATCCGGGTTTGGTGACATGTAGACAGGGACCTGATAGTTCCAACATGTCGTAAACGGGTCTACCAAGGGAGTCTCCCAAACCTGTGAAATACGCCGGAACACTTTCGGGTGTCACTGCCATTCTGTCTGGATATTCTGATTCTGCCTTGGTAGATAATCTGCTAATACATTGAGTCGACCCGGAACATGGTGAGCCCGACAGAGTATGATGTTAAACCAACATAGGTCGAATAGAGTCCATGTTAACTCCAGGAGTTGTAGGGATTCTGTCCCTTCCTGCCTGTTAATGTAGTGCTGTCCGTGATAATTTACAACTTGGAGGCGTAGAGTAATGATAGAAAACCCTTTCACCGCCATGATGACCACCTCGAACTCCAGAACATTGATTGACATTACTGTGGTCCAGTGAAGCTGCTTTGATGGGCCAAGCCAATCCATGAACTTGTTAGAATCTGAACTTCGGTTGATCCTACTTGAACGACGAGCCGGAGGACGAAGTGCGGAACAACCGCGTGGTACAAGGCTCTAGATTTTCTGAATGACCGGAAGATCGCTAAAACGCCAAATCCAAACTCTCCACTGCATTCAACGCCGGAAGAGAGGAACGGTGACGATCCTCAAGCGTTAAATCCACCATCGTAGACAAACGCCTTGATCTAATCTCAGGGGGCGGTGTCATGTTGGGAAATAAACGATGCAAATGAGCCAACAAATAATTATACTGGTGCTCCGACGTCAAATCAAGCACTTTGGCTTGTTGGGAAAGGCTATCCGTCGACAAGTCCACAGGCACAACGGGGTGAGAACGGAAACCCAACACTGGAACAGAGGGCGATACAGGGTCAATGAGTGAGTCGGTAGCTGAAGGAACCAGAAACCGAATTAATTCAGCTTTCGAAATAACTACTGACGACAAATGCTTCAATTGGGACAGAGCATTAACATCAGACAGCGAACCAGGAACCAGAAGGGATGAGAGAGAGTAGAAACCAGGGCCCGGCCAACTGAACGGCCTGGGGATCCGGAACAGGCCTGAGAAAGGTACCAGCATCCAAACCGGAAGTGGGTGAAGACACTGAACCGGCACCCTACCATGGAGCTCTGTGAACCGGAAACTTAAGGTGAACCGGAACCAATAATCTGGAAGGCAGAACCGGAAAACGATGGCCTAGCGCTGCAGGAGATGAGAGAGACCCAATGTTGCGTAACCACCGGAACCAGAACTGTAGAAGACTGAATGGATACCTCAACCGAAAACGGAAGTGCAGACAAAGGCTGGAAACCCAGAACTGGAAGCGGAAGAGCAGATGACGACTGGATACCGGAACCTGAACCGAAAATGGAGGAAACGGCTGTCGTCTTGGTGACATCAGACACTGACCTAACAGGAACAGGAAACTCCAGAACTGCGTCGACAAAACTCTTAACCTGAACATGTCGGCAGGACATTGATGACAGGGAACGACGACACGGCGGCACTTCTGAGGCTGAAAGTGTCACATGCCTAGACAGACGGCCTATCCTGCCCGATTTGATATTACTCACCGACAGCTTTCTTAAACCTGTAGGAAAAACAGAAACATCGGCACAAGATGATTTCCCATTCCCCAAAGTGCCAGGACAAGATACAGACGACCCTCCCCCTGCTATAGAGCTAGTTTTTGGCAACTCTAGCTGATGATCTTGGCTGAGACACGGCATCACTATACAAGTACGGACGGAGCTCATCGTAAAGCTGAACACCAGGCCGGCCGGCATAGCCCACATAACATGATGACACCTCGCCAAGCGACCAAGACAGACATTTCTGGCATCTGATCTCCACCGTACATAAGGCATGGCCTTGACAAGCCAGTCATACCGACTGACGATTCCAACTAGGTTTAGATATGTTACAACACACAGATATATAATAAAGAATACTTCTTTTTTTAGCAATAGTCAAAATTACGTCCTTCGCTCTTGCAGCTGAAGAAATAATAGGATTTGCGCGGTCCGACCACGCAAGTCAGTGAGGGCCCAGAAGAGGGTTATCGTTTGAATTCTTCAGTATAGCAATAATAATTGCGTAAAAGTGTATTAGTCAGTGGAAGTAAGTTTTATATTGTGTAAGAAACATGCCATAGGCCTACGAGTAGTACTGGTAAAAGTCAAAGAACAACTTTGCTTACTTATTACTACATACCACCTAGAAGCGCACGATGTGCAGTCTACCCTAAGAAAAATACTGGATTATAATTCAATTACAGTCGGCATATTAATGTTTGAAACCGGACTATTGCTTCAAAAAGAACTTATATAAAGTCATAATATATAAAGACTAAACATGGACACGACTAACTTCCAGCAGGGACCAAAATAGGGCATAATTCTTATGAGGAATTTTCGCTGGTGGTATACACTACCTAAACGATTATGTGTCGAAAAGTAAAATTGCTGCTTTTGTGTGAACATCAGGGCAAAATATCTGTTGTTCTTACAGTTATTATTATTTTAATGATATATTGTTAAACTGTGAAAACATAATGTATAAGAGATTGGTTGATCATTAGTCCTTTTACAAAGGACTCTGACGGGTGATATTTATTATTTTGGATATACTGACAGGCCGTCAGACTGTTGTAAAAGGACAAGTGTGACTCACGAGCCAACATTGAGTTGACCAGCTGCTGACAGATCGTGTACCAACAACAACTGAAATATTATCAGGTATTTTTTTTTACTATTATTAATTCTTGTCGTAATTATTTATTAATATAAAGTATTATAGAAGAAAAACCTCCCTACAAGTATGTCCAAAAGGCAACCCCTTCTTCCGTATAATCACAGAAGATTGATTTAACCTCTCTCAAGATTCAGCGTAACGTCCACTTGGCAGTGATTTTCGCCACTAACATTTCGGAATTACCTCCCTTTATTGACCCAGTTGTAAACAAAACAGATGATTTTTTCGCACGGGGCAAAAGCTTTTAAAAGCAGAACTTTTGTATTGTTAAGTTCAGCTTTGACGTTTTGCCGTTATTTTTAGCATAATGATGTGATACGCCCGAAAAATAATTGAGCCACTGGGTTAGACCATCAGACAAATATGACTATTTTGTTGAACGTATGAGGTTGTTGTTGTAAAAACGTAAGACAAGTGAGTACTACATGAATAGGGGTCAACTCGGAACATCGCCAACTCGGAACATCCAACTCGGCAAACCCTTTAGTCCAAGTCGGCAAACAATTTAGTCCAAGTCGGCAAACTTATTGGTATCGGAGAATGTATGTCAC
>JAVFBZ010049496.1:0-10303 GCA_032466195.1 Katharina tunicata
CAAGAAGGCAGCCTCGATATCCCCTTAAATATAGCACTGCGCCACTATAACCGACCTAAGCAAGAAGGCAGCCACGAAATCCCCTTAAATATAGCTCTGCACCAGTATGACCGACCCATGCAAGAAAGCAGCCACGATATCGACTTAAATATAGCACTGCACCACTATAACCGACCTATGCAAGAAGGCAGCCACGATATGCCCTTATATATAGCACTGCACCACTATAACCGACCTATACAAGAAGTCAGCCACGATATCCTCTTAAATATAGCACTGCACCACTATAACCGACCAATACAAGAAGGCAGCCTCGATATCCACTTAAATATAGTACGGCGCCACTATAACCGACCTAAGCAAAAAGGCAGCCACGATATGCCCTTATATATAGCACTGCACCACTATAACCGACCTATACGAGAAGGCAGTCACGATATCCCCTTAAATATACCACTGCACCACTATAACCGACCTAAGCAAGAAGGCAGCCACGAAATCCCCTTAAATATAGCACTGCGCCACTATAACCGACCTATGCAAGAAGGCAGCCACGATATTCCATTAAATATAGCACTGCACCACTGTAACCGACCAATGCAAGAAGGCAGCCACGATATCCGCATTAAATATAGCAATGCGCCACTACAACCGACCTATACATGAAGGCAGCCACGATATCCCCTTAAATATAGCACTGCACGACTATAACCGACATATGCAAGAAGGCAGCCACGATATCCCATTAAATATAGCACTGCGCCACTACAACCGATCTATACATTAAGGCAGCCACGATATCCCCTTAAATATAGCACTGCACGACTATAACCGACCAATCCAAGAAGGCAGCCACGATATCCGCATTAAATACAGCAATGCGCCACTATAACTGACCAATGCAAGAAGGCAGCCACGATATCCCCTTATATATAGCAATGCGCCAATATAACCGACTAATACAAGAAGGCAGCCACGATATCCCCTTAAATATAGCACTGCACCACTATAACCGACCTATACATGAAGGCAGCCACGATATCCCCTTAAATATAGCACTGCAGCACTATAACCGACCTAAGCAAGAAGGCAGCCACGATATCCCCTTAAATATAACACTGCACCACTATAACCGACCAATGCAAGAAGACAGCCACGACATCCCATTAAATATAACACTGCATCACTATAACCGACCAGTGCAAGAAAGCAGCCACGATATCCCCTTAAATATAGCACTGCTCCACTATAACCGACCTATACATGAAGGCAGCCACGATATCCTCTTAAATATAGCACTGCACCACTATAACCGACCAATGCAAAAAGGTAGCCACGATATCCCATTAAATATAGCACTGCGCCACTATAACCGACCTATGCAAGAAGGCAGCCACGATATGCCCTTATATATAGCACTGCACCACTATAACCAACCTATACATGAAGGCAGCCACGATATCCTCTTAAATATAGCACTGCACCACTATAACCGACCTATACATGAAGGCAGCCACGATATCCCCTTAAATATAGCACTGCACCACTATAACCGACCAATGCAAGAAAGCAGCCACGATATCCCATTAAATATAGCACTGCATCACTATAACCGACCAATGCAAGAAAGCAGCCACGATATCCCCTTAAATATAGCACTGCACCACTATAACCGACCTATACATGAAGGCAGCCACGATATCCCCTTAAATATAGCACTGCACCACTATAACCGACCAATGCAAGAAGGCCGCCCCGATATCCCATTAAATATAGCACTGCGCCACTACAACTGACCTATGCAAGAAGGCAGCCACGATGTCCGCTTAAATATAGCACTGCGCCACTACTCAACTATGTAAGAAAGCATTCATTAAGATTTCCCTTAAATTTATACATTTTTTCTCCGAGCGCACAGACCAACGGTTGGTTTGTATAGCCCTATTATGATGTTGATGCACATCGAGGCTGCTCTGTCTCTCTACTCGTATGCAAGGCAAAATTACCCGGATTCCAGCGAAGAAGTTGCTACTACTTGGGATTGGATAAGCTATGGCACATGCTTTCAGTCTTGCTGTTATTCTACATTTCACCTACATTGGGACAAAACAGAAACATGATATGCTTTGCAAATTTGACGTTAAACTGACTTGGTCGTCTGTTTAAATATAATTTAATTAATCTTTCGATTTATTAGTATCTTACATTATTTTTACTTTTTACAGGTACGTGTTTAGTTTTTATATTCATACAATTTAACATAATGACTAGAATACCAAGGTTCAATCGTCACATACACAACCGTTTTTCTTCAAAATCTCGGAATTCACAAATATTTATTGTCAACTGATCCCACGGTCAATTTGCACTCAAGTATATAACACGAAACTGTGGGAAGAATACAATATAAATTAAATGATAAATAGTTGCGCACTATACGAACCTAAGTTGTGATTGTAGATGAAGAATACAATCTGATCTGAGGGATCAACCAAGTTTTTACTCATTTGCATTCCCAAAGATTGATGTCGTCTATAATGTTACAAATCTCTTCATTTTTTGTCTTTTATGCTTGTGATTAGAAAAATATTCCAACAAAGTGTATTTTAATAAAAGGCCCAAAGTTTTACAAGGTGACAGAGAAATAATGGCGGTGCACGTACGTTGAATCCAATCTTGGTGACGGCCCCCCAGTGTTGTTCTCTAAGGATAGCCGAGTTAAGGCCTTGTGCCGGCAGGTCAGTATGATGGAAGGCCAACTGGATATCGTCAATATACCAACTGATGTCGTAGATCCAGTTAGCATAGGCAATGTTGAGCACACAACGAAACTGAAGCTCCTCGAAAACCACAAGCCTACCGTCTGATGTGGTATAAGTCTGTTCACTATCACCTATTTGCGCAACGATTCTGGGCGGAGTGAAAAATACTGAAAATACAACGCAATGCTGGTTTATTTAACAGTGAATTTTTTACAAACTAGCTCTGGAACTTTCTTGAATGCTAGAACGCTTGACAGCAAATTGCGTTATGTCCTAACTAGTGGCAACAGCTTGGAACATTTTCTTTTTTCACAGGTTCATAGTACCCAAAAATATTCACTCGCGTACAAGAAGTGCTTAAGAAACTTATACTACAATCAGTTAATACATGGTTATAGATTACAATGAATTACATAATTATACAATCGTATATTCTACCATTTAAGATTTGAACAACAATTAGAAGCCTTAAATGTTATTTGTATAGCGCGTTAGATGCACAGTAATCGAATTGAAACTGAAAAAATTAATGTAGACTTCGGTTAAATCAAATGAAGGGAGCAAACAGCCCCAAACACTTAAAAACACTGATTGTGGTGCGCCAAAGCCAAACTGACGTGACCTACATCTATCCAGCTGAATTTGTTCGCGTGATTACATTGCATATTTCATCGACCCAGTTTTCTTCGATGTCATGAATTCGTCCACTAACGGTATATTTATGGCTGCAGGCAATACTTGTAAAATTCAAATTCATTTATTTTCACTCCAAGACACAGGGTGGCACAGGAAGTATACAAATGGTTTGTACATATAAAAGATGACGGAAAAAAGAAAGTATGTAATATATTTAACATTACCAAATATAAATGACACAGTTATATATATTTAAGTTGTAGAGATTTAATACCTATTAATACCTTTTTTATCTTATGGCGATTTGATCAAATATAAAATGAATTACAAGATGACGTTTACGCATTCCCATATACAACAGATATATAGGCATACAAAAGTAGCAATTGAAGTAATGCACAAATGCCATACAAAATACTGAAACTGAGTTATAGTTATGAAGGTAATTTTTGTTGTATCGCATGTAGATAAACGTATCCTATACGACATCAAATGCATTCCGCGTCAAGAAAAATCGACACAGAACAGGTAACAGCAAAGTAAATGAAGAAATAAAATAGAACTATTAAGCATAACATTAGGCCGAAATGACCAATGCAACAAGAGAATCAAGTAGAGCATTGAAACGTGAAACAGTTTAAATTTCTTCATAGGTCGATTAATCAGGTCAAGTTTCAGCAGCCTGGCTATGGCGTTCACAGCTATATTCAAAATGCCTAGTCATTACATACAAGGTCCGTCATCAAAGTGAAGCAATGGACCGTTTTATACAAATGGGATTAAAATTATATGCACTTCATCCTTTAATCACTCGAATCATATCGAACTATATTTCTGGCGACATAAAAATAGTCAATAAAGATAATATTATATAAAGAGGATATTATATGAGTGTTCCAGGATATCACATTTATCAAACTCGTGGTATAATTTATATTCGTACCGAGCCTCTGGCGAGGCATATATTGGATCTGTTTGAGGGCTTCATAAATTAATGAATCTAAATGTCCAGATGTATGTAAGCTGTATGTCGAGATTTAAGCTTCCAGTCAAAGAATAACTATAATAATTTTTCTTTGGAACAGCTAAGATCAATTGGGCAGATTGAAGGCGCAATGTATTAATTCTTAGTTACAAATCTATAAACCCATTTCTTGTAAGAGGTCTTAACGGTGCAACGCTTAACAAACATAAAGTGATTTGATCTTTTCTCGTTTCAACCAGTCTGTGTTTGGACAATACCACCATTCATAAGTTAGAGGGAAATAGTTATAAATACATTTAAATTTAGGTCAGTTTTACTTTGAATACTGAACTGAAGACCGTTTAATATCAGGTTTTAGAGGTAGCTATGAAGGTATTGTAATTATGGGCGTTTCCTACCTAACACTAATCCCCCCAGGCAGTTTGCCAACGATGCCCGAAATAGTTGAATCGATAGATATTAATTCATGTGCTCAATATAGGGCGTTATCATTATTTGACACACTCCCGGATATTAAAAACTACTTATTTCATACGCAAATGGTGTTTCCTTTGTTCTGGAAGGATGTTAACAATGTTTCACGCTAGTGTCATTTCTCCATGGAGAATGGCATTTTTGGTCAAAAGCAAAGTCCTACAGTTTAAATGTGTTAAATTGCCATGATATTTAGTAGTTTAAATGTCCCTAAAGCAATAAAACAAAGCCCTGCAAGTAATTTCCAGAAGAGAAAGCGAATCTTACACATACATTCCCAGAGGTATTTTACATATAAGAGGACTTGGCTCTTGTGTGTTAAGGAATGTACGTTATTAATACATCCCTAAAAGAGCTTTAATAGCAAAAGCTATCAAATAATATCATCCCATATTTCAAAAATCCAATATTTGTGTATGTGCATCAAAACTTTTTATTTATTATTTTTATTTTTATTATTTGTGCATACACATGTGCGGTTCAGTTTGTTGAGCCTTGGACTACTGTGTCCTCTTCACTATACTCGGAATAGCTTCGAACGCCTCCCTGTGGACCTTAAATATATAAGGGAAGTTTTCCATTGGCTGCCAAGACGGGGGGTGGTTTTTACGAGTTTTCGTCCAGTTTCCCGCCACACACCGGCACACAAAGTCCTCATATAAGTACTATATGAATATTACGTTAACACATCAATCACATAAATAAATACACATAAGCCTTCCGGTCGATTTAGTGTAAGATCATTTTTTACTACAATAATGAATGTATGTTAAGAGAGAAGAAAACTCACTTTCTTGGGGAGAGATAATGGCGCTATCAACCACTGGTGGCTCGGAACTATCTGAAATTAAACAACAATTTCTTTCAATAATTTACTAATAATCTAATAACTTGTTACAAAGTGCTGTTGTCGCATTCCGTAGAAAATTTCGATAGTTACTTTTGCAACTGTTATTCCATTAGATTGGTTGATTGATTGATTATTTGATCCATCGATCGGTAGGCCGGTTGCCTGCTGATTAACTGACTGTTGACTGTTTGTTTGTTGACTCAATATAAAAAAAACATTTTATCATTGTTTCATGCAATGATTTATTCAACGGTTCATCCATTGATTCATTCATTGTCTCATTCGTTGATTTTTCGATAAATTATCAATAGTTATTATTCAGTGATCCATTCTGTGAATTTTTCATCAATATTCCTCCATTGATTTATTTATTGAATCATCAATTAATTGGTTTAGTGAATCATTCATTCATTTATTCATTAATCCAATACTGCGTCGTTTATTGCATCTTCCTTTGAGATTTAATTATTCATTGATTAATTCATTTATTTAATGATTAATTGAATAGCTGATTGGCAGGTTGTTGATTGCTTCTTGGCTGGCTTGATTTATTGACTGACTGATTTACATTCAATAATTGATTCATTTATTGATCTATTGATAGGTTCACCCATTGATTCATTCGATGAGTTTTCACTGAATCATCGATCATTTTATCTTTTGACCCATTCATCAAATGCCTTCATTGTTTTATCCATTGACCCAACATTGATTTATTCATTGAATCATTCGTTGGTTCATTGGTTAGTGAATTGATCCATTCATTGATTCGTCCATTAATTTATTCATTGATCAACTACTGCATCGTTTGTTGAATCATGCATTGATTGATCCGTGGATTTATCCATTCGTTCATTTATTACTCTTTGATTCTTCATTCAGTCATCTATTGATTTATTGGTAGATTCATTTAATGAATTGTTCTTTGATCAACTTATTGATTTATCCATCGATGCGTCAGTTAATTTTTATATTTGTCAATTTATTCACTGATTTAGCAATAAATTTCCACCTGTAAATCAATAAGATGGATTGATTTGTTGTTGCTTTCTGTTTACTAGCTTAATATATTAACTGACTAATTAACGCCCAATCGTTGATTAATTCAAAGATATATTCATCAGTTCATTCATGGATTTATTTGACGATTTTTCGCTGAATCACTCATTATTTTATTCATTGATCTATGCACTGAATTATTCCTCAAATTCTTTCATTGATTTATCCATTGATCCATCATTGATTAATGCATTTATCCCATATTGTGTCGTTTATTGGACCACCCATTGATTCTTCCATTGATTTATTCGATTCGGTCATTGATTTATTCATTGATTCTTCATTCCCTATGAAATTGATTTATTAGTAGATCGATTTATTGAAATATTCTTTGGTAAATTAATTGTTTAATTCATCGATTTATTGGTTTATGTATTTATTTATTCAATTTATGTATTGGTTTAAGTATTGATTAACTAAATGATTCGTCCAATGGTTTAATTATTGATACATTAATGATCTGTTCATTGATTCATCCATGAATTTTTTTCCTGGATTTTATAATCGATTCACCCATTGTTTCATTTATAGATTGATCCTTTAATTTATTCAATGGTCCATCTATTTGCTTTTATTTATATATTCTGTGATTCGTTTATTGATTAAAACAGAAAAACATGTAGAAGTACTTTCCTTGTGTTTGAGCTGCTTCTGAAAATAGAGCACTTACTTATACAAAATATATATTGATTGATTTCACGATGTTGGATCGATTATAACAGAGAAAAAGAAATACTTTTGACTCACTGCGTATTTCCGTGTGAATGAAGTGATTGACTGATATACTACCTCGATATAAATTGATTCATTGTAAAAATGACACAAATTTCAACAACGAAACTAATTCAGTTACAAGAGCGAAATAAAACACATTACAATTTAAAACATATTTGATTGATTGATTGATTTATGTTTGATAAATTTCACAATTAAAATAGCAACGATGGATGGATGATCTCAATAAGCAAACAGCATGCTACAGATATTTATTCCAAATAAGATAAGACATGTATGGATTACAACTTCTTGTTTATTACGGTTGCGACGTTTAGGTGTAGTTACTAACACCGTTAACAAGAACATGTACTTTTAGTAACTACACCGAAACGTCGCAACCCTAATAAAAAAGAAGTAGTAATCCATGCATGTCTTATCTTATTTATGACCTCCAACTTCTAAATGCCTCTAAAACAGGATATTTTGTCATGGGTTTTCAATCATTTTTAGTTTGTGAATGAAGAATGAAACGGCGTTCCTACATTTTAACGTCTTTCGTATCAGTGTGGTCACTTCAGGCTGAACACCCAACAACTGAATATCTATCACAAAAACATTTTACCGCTTTCATTGTGGAACAGCACTGGTGTTCTAAAAAAGCAAATGGCATCGATTGATCGCCTGACCGATTGATTGACAGAGAAAGTGATCGACATCTAGATCGATAGACTGCTTGAGTGATCGGTAAGCGATTGAGTGATGGAGTGATCGACAGATAGGTTCATCGAGTGATGGAAATATATATTTGTTGATTTAATAAACCAACAGCATAAAAGAGTCAAACTCATTTGATTGATTGATTTATTGATGTTTGATCGACTATGACAGAAACAGAAGAGATTGTTTCATAAGTTTTTAGTTTGAGAGCGAAGAATGCAACGACGTTCCTACATGTTCAAGTCATTCGTATCAGTGTGGTCACTACAGGCGGAACACCCGACAACTGAATCACTATGTTCCAAAAAGATCTCACCGTTTTACTTTTTGAACAGCACTGGTATTCCAAAAACAAATGCATTACCTGTCTCAAGTAAATATACCCTATACTTTCTAAACTTAAATACAGGCAATAACTTTGAGAAAATTGGCTTTACTTCACATTGATTTATTTGCCCTACTTTGGCAAAAAAAAACCCTCATTGACAAAATCACAACTAATGGCTACGAAACAGGAGATTTTAGGCTAACTTACGTCTTATGATTGTAGTAAGGAGATCTCCATTATCCTGTGATTCAGTAAGAATACCTGTATATTGACAAAAAAAATTTATGAATAAATAATCAAGATTTGTTGTGTGGTGGGTTGGTTAAATGTCCCTCGGTGTAATTGATGTAATCAATCATTCCTATTCTCACGGCTCTTAAAACGTGAGTCATAGATGCGTACAGTGAAATGTTATTATTCTGTTTAAGAATGAGATTCAGTGTTTAAATATGTACCTTGCAGCTTACCCATTGTTAGCTCTTTATAATATTCCTTGTTGGTTGTAAACTTGGTTTATATCTGCTCTTTATAAGGTACAAATGTTGCTAGTTGAAAGCGAAAACTCCAGCACCCAAGCATGGTGTAGTCATTACTATCTTATGTTTTTTGTTTATTGTCTTAAATTTTGAGTTTTGTGAAAACTATTTTTACTAGTCATGATGTTGAACGAAGTCCATGAACCGGATGAGATATTGGATGCACTCGAGGTTGGACCGAATAAATATGGAAACTAAAGCATTTTGGAAAAACTGAATCTTCTAATCTTCTAATCTTGTGTGAGTGGCATTTTTGACATTGTTGATTCTCAAACATGTTACTGTATTGACGTGTTAAAACTTATAACCCATTGCTGATATATATTCTAGTATTTCAAATAAATGATCATTACGCTTGATAACGGTGTTAGTACCTACACCGAACCGTTGTAATCATAACAACAACAAAAATGTTGTCATCCATATATTAGTCTCATGTTCCATTATCTAATCTGCTATTTATTTAATCTATTTAAGATTTATTTTTGGCCCTACTTTGGCAAAATGATAAACAGAAGCTCTTACTTACTCTGAGTGATTGCAGTAAGGTTATTTCCATCATTCTGTGAGCCAGTAGGAGTACCTATATATTGGAAAACACCATTAATGAACAAAGAATCTAGATTTGTTGTCATTTGTTGGAATGGTCATTGTTATCTTTTGTGTTTCTTCTTGTATAAAGAAAAGTATTTGTGCTCATTGGCATTGAATTAACATTCACCCTACATCACCACGTGACTTGGTTTTTAGGCGTGACATTGTCTATTTATGTAAAACAACAGCACTTGGGTTTCACAGCATATGGACTGGCACAAGGACAGACAGTATTTATAATAGACATTAAATAACCACCAAAGGCACCTCAAGTACAATGTACTGGAGTGTAGATACATTTAGGTACATTTAAGTACATTTACACATGTGGTTGTTATGCACTCCAGTTACACGTGTGTCTGTTATGTTCTCCATTTACACATGTGTTTGTTATGTATTCCATTTACACATGTGTTTGTTATGTTCTCCATTTACACATGTGTTTGTTATGTATTACATTTACACATGTGTTTGTTTTGTACTCCATTTACACATGTGTTTGTTATGTACTCCATTTACACATGTGTTTGTTATGTTCTCCATTTACACATGTGTTTGTTATGTATTACATTTACACATGTGTTTGTTATGTATTACATTTACACATGTGTTTGTTTTGTACTCCATTTACACATGTGTTTGTTA
>JAVFBZ010049507.1:0-10303 GCA_032466195.1 Katharina tunicata
AGAAAACACGATGTTGAGGGGGTGATTGTACGGTGGTAATGATGAGAAAACACGATGTTGAGAGATGATCGTACGGTGGTAATGATGAGATAACTCGATGTTGAGGGGGTTATTGTACGGTGGTAATGATGAGAAAACACGATGTTAAGGAATGATTGTACCGTGGAAATTATGAGAAAACTTGATGTTGAGAGATGATCGTACAGTGGTAATGATGAGAAAACACTATGTTGAGAGATGATCGTACGGTAGTGGTAATGATGAGAAAACTCGATGTTGAGCGTTGATCGTACGGTGGTAATGATGAGAAAACTCGATGTTGAGGGATGATTGCGAGGTGGTAAAGATGAGAAAAGTGGATGTTGAGTGATGATTGTCGGTGGTAATGCTGGGGTTTGAAAAGTAATATTTCATTGAACTGTTGTGACGATGATGTAATACCATAGTAATGCTTAATGTCACGATGTTGACGAGGACATAACGACCTGGTGATGTGTGCTTGGTGGCTGTGATTGGTGGACCCAGTTAACATCATATTAGACCAGATTCTTTTGTGACTATTCTTATGTTAACCGGTTTATTATGGGTATGTTAATTTAAGCGGGGCAAGGCGACAGATACAACTTTAACAACAGGTATCCATCAATTATGGAAGACAAAAGCAAGTCCTTTCATTTGGTCGCAAACGTATGCTCTATTCCCTTTAAGTACAACGAGGAGGGTTCGTGGGAGTGAATAATTGTATGTAAGGTAACTAAAAAAAGTGGAGCATGTTTTCACCTATTGGACAGAATTCAACTGAGCAAACTTTTCTATACTTGATTTCCTCCGGAAGCTTTTAACACATAAGTCTTCATAAGTGCAAGTTGTTACCTGTAATCAAATATCAATACAAATAATTGTTTAATTGTGGAAGCAGGTTTATTTCTATTATCTATCGACCATGTTAGACGCCAGTTTACAGTCAAGCAGAGAAATATGTTTTTCTACCATTATTCATGCGAGTCCCCTAACGTGACAGTAACCGTTTCAAATATATAAACAAAAAATGACTATAAAACAGTGGTTATTGGACGAATGAAGGACTGAGCTATGGAGTACGCTATTAGTTATACAGGTTGAAAGATCGAATTATAATGGCACATTTAAGAATTGTGTATGAAAGTTGAATATCCAAATGCACAATGTGAGAAGGTTCTGACCAATATTGCATTTAAAAAATATACTATTGAAGTGGGTATTTTTATATTGTGTGTTCTTTGTTGATATCTACTTCATCCATATTTGCATTCGATCGCCACCACGGGTTTCTATAACAGCTATCAAACATCTACAGTTAGCCGTTAGGTGCAAATACCTTAACGATACTCAAATGATGAATAATAGTTGATAACTGGCCGGCCATATGTATTAACTATAGTATACCATTTCAGGTGAACTTTTTTGTCCACTATTTAAAACAACAAATTTTCTTTTTTCAAAATGCATCTTTCTGTCCTTGCATAAATCATTTTCCTTCTTAACCCAACGTCACACAAATACTCCTTATCCACACAATGTCCATATATTTCGCTTAAAATACTTGTAAGATAATAAAAGTTTATAAGCAGTGCAAAAAGGAAAATAATATGAACAAAGTGGGCATCTTTGGATGTCGTCCTGATAAAGTCATATTTTTACGTTGACACTTGAAATCATATGAACATTCTTTCATATGTTTGGACAATATCAAACATCAAACTGTTGTTCAATCGTTGTTTAGGGAATTTTATCTGATACGATTTTATGGGGCGTTAATAAAACGTTATTTAACTCTTATTGACAGCATATTTGTCATCGATTTATATTTAAGGCCTTCGATACAGCGCCCTGATTAAACTATTAGAGATGAGTAACAGTCACGCCGACTCATCTCCCCCGCAATACTTGAACACATCAATCTTCATTATTGTTGTACTCTGTGACACTAGTGCTTATTCATATAAGGAAAGTTTTCCTGGGGCTGCGCTGATCGCGGGGGTGGTTTTATTATCATATTTTCTCCAGGTTTCCCGACATACACCGGCAACTCAAAATCGTGAAACTCTCTTGAGTATGACGTTAAACAATAATAAAACGAATAAATAAATAATAAAAATGCGTCTAACTGGCCAAACCATCAAGTACCACAGTTGACGATCTAGGTTGGCCAAATACAGCCATATAAAAAGGTAATTAATGATATTGCGCAATTCTAAACTTTTGATTGTTGTAAATAAAAAGCCTTGGGTATTATTTAGCTAATATTAGTAAATGTACGCACTAGGCCAAAATAACCATGATATGTCAAACAGCGATTATTTGCTTTTGTGTAATGGCAAATTCTCCTGCCTTTGGTTATTACTTTGTTATGTATTGTGTAGTGTTTCACTATGGTTACTGGACGATTAAAAATACTTTCAAATGTGATAAAGGAACTCATCATACAGTCAGTTCATTCACAAAGAGACGTATACAGAACCTTGGAGTATAAGGAATTGAATATGTTAAAATAGTCATGAGAACACATGGTACAATTATGTTTTATTGATTTCTATAGCGATTGGTTGAGGGCAGAATCCATTGCCCTGGTGCTCTCAGAGCTAATGGGCATCAGGAAGATGATTTGTTATGGTGTCCAGTATTACGTCTTGTGTGTTTCCAGTTTCGTTTGTGGCGGATTTCGTCACCCATCGGGGAGGGCACGCCTCCACATGAATAAAATAAACTTTCGTACGACTCAAAACTCAAATAAAACAAAAAAGCAATCTATTTCTAAATGGTTTAAACGGTCAAATGTTTGTAAAATCTCAATAATTGGTAAGTATTTTCATTTAATTACTTAACGTTTGTTTGCAATAGTACTTAACAGTACCTTAAGTTGTATCTATAATAATTGTTGAACAATATACAATACAATCCAGACTTCTTAAACCAACTGCTTAATTCAATATCTTCAATACAAAGATCTTCACTAGTGCCGATCGCTACGAGTGCTGTAGTCTGACACCTTTCCCCTAAACGCCTTGTAACACACCTTATTAACCTTATTAAGGACAGGTTACCAGATCAGGAGTGCTAACCCCACCAGCTATGAAGTATGTAGGAAAATGATAAGTATAAAGTCATCAATTCAATAAATATGTCGAAGTTAACAGTAAGCGTATTGGTTATTGTCGTATCAGCAAGTGTCAATGGAAGTAATGTAAATGTGTTTTGTTCCGGTGATATTTACAAGATAACAGTCTCAGTTCATTTAATAAGCCGTGAACAAAATATATAACTCAGTTCTTCAACATTTACAGCATTGTCTTACTTCAAGTTTTATTGGAACTGACACTTTCGCGAGGGCGTTCTTGGAATTATTTAACCTGTTCGATATTTCGGTGCTTTACTCTAACACGTTAATAACGGTCTATCCAAGTGTACAGAATCCAAAACCTTTTCTATTTGCATATGCTTAACTTATCCCAAGGAAAGGTGGTTTCATTAAAACCCTAATTATAGACAGCGGCTACTGTTGTTCATAGGTAACTGAGTACAACGGAGACCTAGTTAAATTGGAAGAGGCGTATCACAGGCAGACTGATATGTTTTCAAGGTAGGCTACTCCCCCACTAACTTACAGCACATCAGTCGTCATTGATATTGTAGGCTGTCTCGCTTTTTATGAATACCCTTTTACAGCATTTCCTGCCTTTGAAACCACGTCAGATTTACACATTCTACTGTTATAGTTAGAGACCATGTCAGATTAACACATTTTACTGTTATAGTTAGAGACCAAGTCAGATGTACACATCCCACTGTTATAGTTAGAGACCATGTCAGGTTTACACATTCCACTGTTATAGTTAGAGACCATGTCAGATTAACACATTCTACTGTTATAGTTAGAGAGCAAGTCAGATTAATACATTCTACTGTTATAGTTAGAGGCCATGTCAGATTTACACATCCCACTGTTATAGTTAGAGACCAAGTCAGATTTACACATCCCACTGTTATATTTAGAGGCCATGTCAGATTTACATATCCCACTGTTATAGTTAGATACCAAGTCAAATTTACACACTCTACTGTTATAGTTAGAGACCATGTCAGATGTACACATTCCACTGTTATAGTTAGAGACCAAGTCAGATTTACACATTCCACTGTTATAGTTAGAGACCATGTCAGATTTACACATCCCACTGTTATAGTAAGAGACCAAGTCAGATTTACACATCCCACTGTTATAGTTAGAGACCAAGTCAGATTTACACATTCCACTGTTATAGTTAGAGACCAAGTCAGATGTACACATCCCACTGTTATAGTTAGAGACCATGTCAGATTTATACATACAACTGTTATAGTTAGAGGCCAAGTCAGATTTACACATCCCACTGTTATAGTTAGAGACCAAGTCAGATTTACACGTCCAACCGTAAAATTGCCCTTGTATAGTTACACGATCGAGTATTAAGTCAGCATTAATGTCAATTAAATTATCTTTAATATATGAACACATACAACATAAACCATCGCAAACCACGTGCTCTTAATAAATGGTGAATGTACTTACCTAAAAATCCTTTGCAGAAAGTACTAAGGCCTATGGTTAATTAGCACAGAGAAGGAAATATCACTTTATTGTCGCTGAAAGGTAGGACTTTTTATGTTTTAAATGATTTTCTAAATAAACAGGCTATGGTTTTGACTTTCCTGGAATAGATGGAAACAACAAGGCCTTTTGATTTGATTTCGACCATAAAAAACTCCAGGATCTATCTAAAGCAATGATTTTGATTTTTTTTTTTTAGGGATTTCGATAATGGCAAGACATGCTGTGATTGTATACTGCACAGTTGTTATGAAATTTATACTTATCTTTACTCGAGAAGTGGTAAGCATTGTTCAAAATATTTTGTTGATATTTGGTTACACAGATCCCCAGTTCTGTCAATATAACTGTATATTTCAAACAATTTAAAATCCATTTAAAGGACACCTACGCTACTCAGTGGTACGTTGCCTTGGATTTTCACCACGGTTAATATTTTATAAATCAAGTAAACACTCCTTTTAATTTTTTATTAAAATATTTTATTTATTAAACTATTTATTAAAAGTTGGTTTGGTGTGTTTGTGTTTTTGCGACGTAATTCCAATTGTTAAAGACCAAAATATGTCAAGTCTAAAATACATACCTTATACATCCCTTTAAAATCTTGTCTCGAAACGCTCTTTCTAGTCTATTCTCTTTCAAACATTACGTTACGACAAAATATGCATTAACACTATACAAAAACTTTGCTCTATTTATATATGTGGAATCTCTGATGTTCATGTTTAATATCTTGATTTTTTAAAATTTATTCTGCGTATAATACTAGTAAAATATAAGATAGCAATTGACATTTCGGATACATTGAAACATTAAAGACATGTATTTTTCTTGGTCTTCCCAGATCAAAGACCATTAAATAATATAATGTTTCACTGGTGTAACATCACTAGACAGTAAAACATAAATTTGTACATTCTGATAAATACAGACATATAGTTTTTTTACCTGCGATAATAGGGAGCAAGCTATGCCTCCTTGTACAGTCTGAAATTTTATCTCATTTGTGCTTCACAGTTAGACAAATATCATTAATTGTGCTAATGTACGTTTATAATTTAGTCACTCAAGGCACGTTTTATATTTATTCTATCTTTATATTTCTTTAATTTACATTTCGTTTTCCTTTATCATTTAATACAACGCTAAACGCCTATCAAGACATGGAACTATATATATATATATTGTTGTATAAATGTAGAGAAAGAAAATTTTGCTTGCCTCCGCCAGGATTCGAACTCGGGTCTCTGGCTAGCAGGGCCAACGCTCTAACCGACTGAGCTACATATATATATATCAGTCGTCGTTTAAGACTTTCCGTCATCTTATACACGCTTATCTTAGATAACCCTGGTTTAACTTATATGTTATAAAAAAAAGAGTGATGAGTAGCTCCATGGCATTTTGATTATCTCTTTAATCTATTCTTAACGCAAGAGGGTTATGTAAAATAAAATTCCTAGACAATCATGATCGGGTTAAAACAAATACTTATACTCCAGACGGTCAAACTGTTAGATATGATGTAGTTGTAACATAACTTACGTTTATCATTTTATTATAGACATTTCTGAGGGGAACCAAAATCCACACGCGCACACACGTGTCAGTATGACTTAATGTCAGTAAGTCAATTCTGATAATAGCTGAATCCGATAAATTGTCAATAGTTAATGACGTTGGACACTGTTTTCTTCCATTCGAATATAAAAAAAACCGATGGAAAAATCATCTATCCCATTTCATTTTAATACACATTGCAGTGCTATTAAACTCTCGAAGTAGTACATTGCTTGTGTGTTCATGACACTTCTGCCATACTACACAAACGTACAGAAAAAACCCTCAATGCGTGCCTGTTAGCAACAACCAGTGCATCATACAACATTGTTTTATCATTTATTTTGAGTTGGTACCCATTCACTTTAACACACACTGCAATGTTATGAAATACAATAGTTGTTTTCCCCCGCAACTGTTTAACTGCTAGCCTCATTGCTCCATTCTTTTGGTTACATTAGAGCTTTGTCTTGCTCTGTCAATTAGGTTTGGCGTTTTCATTGTTAACATGGTTGTGTAAAATGTGTGAATCTCTTTGTGTCCCTTTGTGAACTGATGGGCTGTTGTGTTGGTACACAATCAAATCTCATTGTACTCCATGTAAGCGCCTAATGGTGCAGTTAGTTAGTTTACCTTGAGGTCTGCCAGGTAAAAGTTCTAGCAAATTGTATCAGCCGCATTGATTGTCATCTGTTTGAGCTCTTGTAAACATATGTTGTTAAGCAGCGGCGTGCCAGGAATTCAATTACCCATATAACATACAACATAATGTTTTGTGATGGAATTGAAGATGAAATGAAAATACACATTACTTGGTCCACTGAGCTACTTTTAATCTAGTCATACTAAGGCCAAGTTAAATGAAATAGACTGTGGATGAGATAATTAAAATAATGTTGAAAGTAGGGAGACTTTTACAGTAATTTGATTTCCTTCTGAAGAGGAAACCAAACGGAAACGCTTGGAGAGAGAAGCGCATTGGATTAAAACACTTCAAACGTTGTATCCATTGGGTTTCAACCTTGAAACAGGTAAAGGCTCCAGGTTAGACATTATTCCTTTTGTATTCCAATATGACCATCTTAGCACCAGTTTTGCTAGTCTCCTTATCCAGGAATATCACAACCTTGTATCTAAAATGATAAAACCTCTCTCACAGAGACCTGTCATAGCGTACAAAGAATAACAAAACCCTCAAGGACCTCTTGTTGAGACTAAACCCCCTTCTGTATCAGATAACCCATAACTGCCCTCACTTCATTTGGTAGACTAAATGGGTTTATTACCAACTCTAAACAATAAATTTTCAGTTTGTGTTTATTTTAACACATACCTAAATATCTATGTGGGTTATATATTCGCCACGTATGATCCTCACAATGTACATGTTACATGTATTACCTTTTCTCGAGATGCGCCGATAGGTTATCCAGAACAACTCGAGATTCAGGTCTGTCTAGAAACTTGTCTCTGAGAATTTATCTAGAACAAGAGATGATTTATCGGTTTTAATTAGCCGATATCTCTCTGCTTAATTTTGACAAAGAACATATTAAGACTCCTTTTTCAGATGACAATAGATATACCTTATTTCGTCTCATAGGAGTATAACCTGCCAACCAGTTTATAAATTCCAATGGTTTGAATGTAATGTATTGAATGATAACCCAAATGGTTTCCTTTTACGCTTCCGTATTTTCCAAATTTAAACTTTTGCGAATAATTAGCAACGAAATAACCGCACACTAGTGGGCAAAGTATGCTGTATTCTATGTTATTTTTAAAACTTTGAGTAGGAAATTATATTGTTACGTAAACTGATAGTGTTTTGGGCTTAATGGGATATAGCATAATTACAAACAGGCCTATACCAACAGATTTACTGTCACGAGATATGGTTCGTTTTACAGAACTGTGAGGTAAAAGTTTAGCAGCCACACAAGGATGTGAAATGAATTCTTCGTCGAGGCAGTTACAATTCTTGAATAGTCACGAATAAGGGTCCCCAGTTTGCGCCTGCACACTGAAGGCTCTATTTGGCTATATGTTACAGTAAGTTTCTTGGATTGAATTAAATATTTAAATGTGGGATATTCAGGAACAAAACTTTTTAGGTAGATCCTTCGCGTCTTATACCTTATCGCATACATTCACCGCTCACCAATTTGACCAGCATGCGTTCGTCATGGAGGTTTTAGAACTCTTCATCAGTGACAAAGTTTATCATATCATACAGAAGACAGCAAACAACACTTACATGTACGCCTAAGGTAATAAACTTGAACTGAAGCGAGAGGCAAACGATGGCGATCAAGGCGTACTAGGATTTATTAAGTAATACTAAAGCTTATATATATTTACTGTCGATAGTTTTGAGACCAATCAATACGTGTGGAATACTGGTATTTTAATAATTCGTGTTGACAGAGGAAACAGCTTTGAGCGTTTAATGCTACCACTTGCTCCCTTCAAGAGTGGTTAAATACGTACACGTATGTCCGTTTAGCGTGTTAATTTCTTACTTTATACTAAACCGATCTGCTCAACATTGACACGTAAGATTAACATATACGACGGCAATTTAATGGAGACTGATTGTTTAAGCGGTTTATATAACCTAAACAAATAAAGGTCTATAAATAGTGCATTAATTCCTGTGTAGAAACGAAAGATGTATTTAAACAAGAGAAAAAAGAATTTAAAAATACATATAGATTACTTCTTGAGGTGTAGTTGGGTATTTCACATCGTGCTCTACAATGAACAAAAATAAAAGTTCGCGGGTGATTTAGCAGAAAATTAGTGCGGCAATGAACAGGTTTTAGTTTATAAGTGAGATATTTCGGATATTTGGATTTTTAAACCACTGACACATGCCTTAATCAGTCTTTGTCGAATACACAATCGATGGTTGAAATTTTGAAACAGCAGCCTTCGAAGATGATAGGCGTCTGACAAATCAGCTTTAGCATAAAACGCACACTTCGCTTAACAGTCCTCAAACACCAAATGTGATCTATGTAGGTTTTTGTGTCACACTGACCACAAACCTCCAACCATCTGTTCCATATGAGTACCCAATAGTCCACCAACGACCAATTTGCAAGAGGAGAAAATGAAATATACAAGAAAACACACTTTTTATTTAAATAACTATTTTCCACCTTAACAATCCCTAATAATTTAAAAGTTGTAACTTTTGTCTTATTGCTTCTATGAGGTTATCTGGTGGTGCGCTGGGCTCGTTTGTGAAGTTTACCTTAACAATCAAGATGAGATGGATATGTATCCCCCCCATTCGGGATTGGCATATATATCACAGAAGAAAGTTTTAGTGAAATATAGGCTTCACAACAAAAACGGCTTACGAAGTGAGACATTTTCGAAGACGGAAAGTAATCTATATTTCGGGATGTTTTGTTTGATGTGAGGTTAATTTGTCCATGATAATTTATGCTTCGATATAATTCCTAAGTATTCCGAAACAAGATTTGTTCATTAAAACTTATTGTAGAGTTGAATTTCCATATGTTACGTTAGAGTTTATTTGATACTAAACAATCTTCAGCAGTTTGCAGTTCCCTTATTTAAATAACATAATTGACATCCGTTGAAGAGATGACGAAACTGGTGTCGTCGGTAAATAAGGTGAATTTTATAAGGTCAGAAGAATTTAATATATCGTTTAACAGTAAACGCAGATTTGTGAACAACTCGGTAGGGTCTCTACTTTGACTATGACTTTTTTCCCGTCATCCTTAATAATGCAGCTCTGTGCTAAGGATACCTACGTTACATATTTGTTGTTTCACATACAAATTTATATCAAATCGGCATCCATAATGGACAGTACTGTATTTTTTTTAAAGTCACATATCACCCATGATATTATCGATCTCTCAAAAGAAATGCAATAATGCTAACGCATTGTGATATGATGACACGAGAAAGAGGAACCAGTTTTGCCAAACTTAAATGATGCCTAGTTAAAGTCTTACTGTAATTTGCTTCAATATTTACATGAGGTAAATACATAAACATCAAGCAACGTCACGCAAACTGGTCGAAACAAATAGTGTTAACATCAAGCAACGTCACGCAAACTGGTCGAAA
>JAVFBZ010049518.1:0-27849 GCA_032466195.1 Katharina tunicata
AGTAAATCTGGACAGAGAGGTAACGATCATGACTGTGTCAACCTTTACTCCATAAAGATGGATATAAGTAAATCTGGACAGAGAGGTTACGATCATGACTGTGTCTTCCTTTACTCCATAAAGATGGAAATAATTAAATATGGACTGAGAGGTTATGTTCATGACTGTGTCTACCTTTACTCCATAAAGATGGATATCAGTAAATCTGTACAGAGTGGTTACATTCATGACTGTGTCTTCCTTTACTACATAAAGATGGATATAAGTAAATCTGGACAGAGGGGTTAAGTTCATGACTGTGTCTACCTTTACTTCATAAAGAAGGATATCAGTAAATCTGTACAGAGAGGTTACATTCATGACTGTCTTCCTCAACTCAATAAAGATGGATATCAGTAAATCTGAACAAAGAGGTTATGTTCACGACTGTGTCTTCCTTTACTCAATAAGGATGGAAATAATTAAACATGGACAGAGAAGTTACGTTCATGACTGTGTCTACCTTTCCTCCATAGCGATGGATATAAGTAAATCTGGACAGAGAGGTAAAGTTCATGACGGTGTCTACCTTTACTCCATAAAGATGGATATCAGTAAATCTGGACAGAGAGATAACGTTCAAGACGGTGTCTACCTTTACTCCATAAAGATGGATATCAGTAAATCTGAACAGAGAGGTTACTTTCATGACTGTGTCTACCTTTTCCCCATAAAGATGGATATAAAATAATCTGGACAGAGAGGTTACGTTCATGACTGTGTCTTCCTTTACTCCATAAAGATGGATATCAGTAAATCTGGACAGAGAGGTTACGTTCATGGCTGTCTTCCTTTACTCCATAAAGATGGATATCAGTAAATCTGGACAGAGAGGTTACGTTCATGGCTGTCTTCCTTTCCTCCATAAAGATGGATATCAGTAAATCTGGACAGAGATGTTACGATCATGACTGTCTTCCTTTACTCAATAAGGATGGATATCAGTAAATCGGGACAGAGAGGTTATGTCCATGACTGTCTACCTTTACTCCATAAAGATGGATATAAGTAAATCTGGACAGGGAGGTTACGTTCATGACTGTCTTCCTTTACTCAATAAAGATGGATATCAGTAAATCTGAACAGAAAGGTTATGTTCACGACTGTGTCTTCCTTTACTCAATAAGGATGGAAATAATTAAACATGGACAGAGAGCTTATGTTCATGACTGTGTCTTACTTTACTCCATATAAATGGACATCAGTAAATATAGACAGAGGTTAAGTTCATGACTGTGTCTACCTTTACTCCATAAAGATGGATATAAGTAAATCTGTACAGAGAGGTAACATTCATGACTGTGTCTTCCTTTACTACATAAAGATGGATATAAGGAAATCTGGACGGAGAGGTTAAGTTCATGACGGTGTCTACCTTTACTCCACAAAGATGGATATCAGTAAATCTGGACAGAGAGGTTACGTTCATGACTGCGTCTTCCTTTACTCCATAAAAATGGAAATAATTAAATCTGGACAGAGAGGTTACATTCATGACTGTGTCTTCCTTTACTCCATATAGATGGACATCAGTAAATCTGGACAGAGAGGTAACGATCATGACTGTGTCAACCTTTACTCCATAAAGATGGATATAAGTAAATCTGGACAGAGAGGTTACGATCATGACTGTGTCTTCCTTTACTCCATAAAGAAGGATATCAGTAAATCTGTACAGAGAGGTTAAATTCATGACTGTGTCTTCCTTTACTCCATAAAGAAGGATATCAGTAAATCTGAACAGAGAGGTTAAATTCATGACTGTGTCTTCCTTTACTCCATAAAGAAGGATATCAGTAAATCTGGACAGGGAGGTTAAGTTCATGACTGTGTCTACCTTTACTCCATAAAGATGGATATCAGTAAATCTGTACAGAGAGGTTATATCCATGACTGTGTCTTCCTTTACTACATAAAGATGGATATCAGTAAATCTGGACAGAGAGGTTACGTTCATGACTGTGTCTTCCTTTACTCCATAAAGATGGAAATAATTAAATCTGGACAGAGAGGTTACATTCATGACTGTGTCTTCCTTTACTATATAAAGATTGATATCAGTAAATCTGGACAGAGAGGTAATTTAAATGACTTAGGTTTTGGTTGCGCAAGCTGTGTTATGTAGAAAACATTGTCACCGAGGCGAAACCGTTGGTAAAACGTGACAAAACATTGTTCTTGTAAAGCTCGACCAGAAGGAATTCAAAGGGAACATATTTGAATATAACTTCCAGATGGTCGAGATTTACAGAGTGTTTTAAAACCAAGATAAAATTATATGATATGATATTATTATGATATAAATATAATTTATGCAATTTAATTTGAAAACGTATGATGCAATATAGATTCTATGGTGTGTAAGGGGACTACGTGAGTTTTCTACGCGCGGACAGCGTTACCAAACTGTTTGAAATAAAACTTAAATCAATGCAGTCATCTGGATAAATATATACTTTTTGTGTTGTAGGTTACTGAATTACTGTATTACTGATTGTAAAAAGAAAAGTTGGCCTCATCTGTTGAACTATACAGGAACCATTTTTTTAGTTTGTTTAATAAGATATCAAATTAAAGAAAGACAAAAAGAAGCAACTTGTTAACTGAAACTCTGTCGTTAAAAATATGTCTATATAAGGACAGCCCATAAATCTTGTCTGTTCCAAATTCCTGTCTAAACGCCGACGACACCATGGGAGATGAAGCAGTTATGTATTCAAATAGGTACGTTCTTTGTTTTAAAGAATGGGGAAATGTTATCATATCTGGTAGTGCCCTATGTTTCGTTGGTAAAGGTCGCTTTAGTCTGATATGTTATTTATGCTCTTGTGTGGTTCGATGGAAGGTTCTTGAGCATGGTCCCCAAGTGATATGGTTTCAACCGTAAGCCGGTATCTATAATCAAACCGAAGAGACGCGACTGCTAAGCTGCACCAGGCGAATTTTGACTCGCATGTTAACCATGTCGATAGTTGAAGGCCGATTGTTTACGTTGCCGAGCACCAAGTAGACCACACTTAGATTTCCATGTGTGATTAACACACACGAATGTCATTATAGAACAGTTCAGAATTTATTTTCTTTCATAAAACACACGAATGTCATTATAGAAAGGTTCATAATTTATTTCCTTCCATTCCGCGCTCGAATATAATTCTAGAACAGTTTAGAGTTTACTTTCTTCCATTACAAGCACGAATATCATTCTAGAACAGTCGATAATTCAAAAACCTATATGAGCACCTCTACTGTAATCACACTGCCACCTCACATCAGTAAACGTAAAGCGATGCTTTAAATCCTAATCCTTGATCGACCCGAAGGCTTTAACTTTTGCTGTACACAAACACTTTTGAATTACGGGAACGATACAGTGCTGCTGTGGTGCGTATTACCAATTCCATGAAAAAGGTGAGTTATATATATATATCGTATATATATGCAAGCGTGGTTTACCAACATTAAATTCTGAATTTTAGCTTGACAAGCAAGTTAAACTTATTTATTTGCTGAATCGCTTATGGCAATAACTCATTGCTCATGCATTCGTTTGCCATATTCTGTATCATTCTTTGGTCTATCGCATTTTGAGAATAATTTATTTAACAACGGAAACGTTGACCGTAACTTAATACCAATAACTACGAGAAATAACTATTGACCGTTCACACGAAAGTGTCTTGTCTGCAACTTGGATTAAAGTTTATACATACAACACGACAAAACATGAACTTATCAAAGTTATTTGCTAATATCAGTACCGATCGAATGGTAGTTTGACTGCTTGTATCCTCACTTAGGATAGTTGCATTCTAAACGACACTTTTTTCTTGGTATAATTGTACAATGATTGAAAAGGAAACTTATTCCCCTTCTAGAAATGTTCTCAACTTTTCCAGGTACCTAGAAAGAAATAAAGTGCTTGGAAGTAGGTCGGTTCCCAACACCATTGATACAGTCAGTGATTAACTCTACTCAATCGTGTACGTAAGCAGCGCCCCAATCTGCTTACACTCACGTCACTATGGACAATTTTCAGAGAATTAAAGAGAAAGCGGAAGGCATCCTGGCGACAAGCTATAAAGTGTTGAGTGGAGATGACGCTTGTTGCCGGCCATAACCTACCATCTGGACTAGAAAAGCCCCTAGACCTAAGACAGCATCAAAGGGATGCACGACAAAATGCCATTTGCGGCTGTTCACCAGATCTGTACTAATAACGTCCAGGCTGCTTGGATAGTGTGTGTATGAGCTGGCTTGCTACAATAACCAGCATGGTTAGTCTTAGATCGCTGCTAACCATAGCCTTCTTTCAAGTGGAATAAATCCAAGCGGATCGGCATAATATATGATCATGAAATTATCGGCCATTTTATCGGGGTCTGTGCTATAGTAGGCAACGCGTGTTGAGAGTGTGTTGGGAGTTGAGTGTTGAATTAAGACGGACTCTCTCAATCTCTGAGCTTCCAGCCGCCGATGATTCTTTCAGTGCTCGGGTTATCGTGTCGGCACAACTTACAACATGGTCGTCACCATCGCCGCCTGGATTTCAATTGTTATTGCTTGGTCAGCCTCTGATACTGCAGGTAAGTTGAAGCGAACATTCCACCTAACAAGAGCGTTTTATAAGCGGTTAGTAAAGATTGTTTGAGAAGCGTGGAATCATGTGGTGCTGTACGATCAATGCTATACACACCATTCTGCATAGCCGCATACAATCCACAACTATTGATAGCAATACAATAGCCTCGGCTCAAATATAATTCCTCCCGCAATTGTAAATGTATGTTGTATTGTTCTAGTATATTGCTTACCAAAAGCCAATTGGTGAAGGTTTTTACACAATGTGGTATATGTCTCTTTATGTGGTAAAGGCCTGCAACGCTGACGTTTAAATGTTCATCAATTGTTGGCGAATCCGGTGTTATCGTTATCAAATCATTCTCGTGGATCACGTCTGTACCCAAATTGCTTATGTTGCCTTATCGCTCTCTATCACTTTCGTGAATTCATTAAGAGATGAGGACGTAAGAGATTAGTTTATGTTCACGTTCAGCTGACCTAAAACCCCTGTAATGGACTCTCTGTCTATTGGATGTTGACCAGTGGGTTTAAACTTGTCACTGCCATCTGATTGTTTCCGGCAATCCTCCCAGGCAATGGCTGACAATGTTTCTCGGGTACCGTGCCAATTCCAGGCCAGATAGTCTATGCACAATATAGCACAATACGCACTTTTCAGAATACAGCATTGAGACCACAAATGGCGTCTTCTATAAATGGTTGTTACATTGTCGTTATAACGGTTTATTGTGTTGGAGCGCTCTCGACACATGCATCTATTAGAGCAAATTTAGCCTTAATGTGGAAATGTAACATAATATACCCTATATAACACATACACGCTGCCTATCGAAGTACACGACTGAACGCCAATGTTATTCATTGCTACTCCTAAATGCCATTATAATTTCTTTATTCAGAAAAAGGTTTCATTCACGATTATTCGATTTTTTTAAAATTTTGCCCATTTTCTCCATGGTTCAAATGTCGATACTTTGATACAACCCAGTAAACGTTACCATTTGTTTGCAATATTTAGAGGACTGTTTGTAGTCAAGATTATTGTTTTTAAATTCGCATGAAGTTGGTCAGCGTTTTTAACAGGAAAATGCTAATTGAAATTAGAAATGTCAAAACTGTGTAAACTATATGATAAATAGGTTTAAACAATATTTTATTTCCAAAATAAAGGAAATTGGATTGGCAAACAGGACGGACCCATAAATTAGAAAACATCAAACGCCTATACCCTGTATACCAGCTACTATGCTTTGGTTCAAAATCACAGACAAAATTGACAATCCTTTTCCTATCCGATTTGATATCATTGACCTTTGCTAGCGCGTTTAGTTATCTCGAATTTTACTACAATTCTTTTTCGTTTTTTTTTTTAACGTTAAGCATATAGTTTTGTGTATATTGCAAATCATTTTAATATACAATAATCAAAAGTGGAGAGTTTAAGACAACAATTGTGCTGTATGACAATTTCGACTATTAGTGAGCAGTGGTCACCACCATGCTGAAGTCGCTGATTCATAGTCTGATAATGTAGAATTACTGATGATTCGATAGAAGTCGGGGGTATGAGATAGACAACACTAGTGTAGATCAGCTGGTTGTCTTTTTGCTTTTGTATTATGCCATCGAGTCAGGGTTCATGGGCAATCTGTCTATGGTGTGTTTATTAAGGATTATCTCGGTGTTGCGTGTGTACAACTCATTTCACATATTAATGTCTAGACAGCGAGTATTATAATGTCCCATAAATCTGTAAATTTGATATTCATTAGAACCATTTCAAATTTAAATTGTTTGCTAATAACCACTTTTGCTCGACATTTATGCGAATACGTTTTAATGTTAAGACGTTGTCAACTATTAAATAACTAATTTGTGTGTTATATAACGATAGCTAAACATGCCTGTTATACTATATATGGATTTCTGATTATTACTTGCAATATTTTGATGTTTTATTTGACGAAACCTAACGTTTAAAAAGGCGTTTATATATATCTGATGCATTTTTATATGTTCCTTCCCGTTGAATGTACACGTTCTTATATCTTATAATTTAATCGGTAGTTGATAAATTATGAAGCTTTGAAGTTTATTATTGAACCTAAAAGTTGTAATATAAATGGCTTCTTTATCATATGCTATCAAATCAAATATATTTCACCGATATACATTCTAAAATTCAAGATATACATTCTAAATTTCACATTCAAATTGTAAAATGTTTGTTTAAGCACATCGTTTGAAGTCAAGATTATATGAATTATAGGACAATTTTTCCTCTCCTTTTCAAACTTTTGCATCGTCACAAATTCTCTTAACTACGGGTTAGTTAAAATCTCCCAAGCTAACCGATGTCTTTAACAAGCACTATGGTTAAAAGGGTTTTGGAAACATCCTTGGTCACGTCTCAACAACCTTATATCTGTTTTTTTATTATCCTTAAATCATTTTATTTAAGTGTTAGGTGATGGAGGGATGGATAACGCTAGATGTAAACATATCGGTGACGTTAAACCCACAATAGCAATAACAAAAACAAAATTGTGCAAGAGAATTTAAGCTTGGGTGTGTATAGTTATGGAATAGTTTCAACTAAAATATATACTCAATTGACATCCATACCTCCTTTGACTTCCTTGAAGCCAAGATGTTGGTTGAGGCTAAGAACGTCCAAAGCCTCATTGGTTTTCATGGATTAGTTCCCCGGATTGGTTAATGGTAATGCTTAACGAGAAAAAGTGTGGCACACTTCTCATTACCTTTATATGGAAGCAACACTTTTGACGGAGTTACTTTAATCGACTGCAGGCACGTTTAAATTATTTTTGGGGGGTGTGTTTTTGCTTTATTATTGGCCTCACAACTAGCGTTAATAAGCAGTACTTAGCTAACTAACACCCAATAGACAATTGATGGCACACAATAAATTGTATTTGATGTTTTGTTGGGTGTAACTATGAATGCTGTCAATTTTCACTGACCTTTAGTCAAGTGACTTTAGGCAATTTTGAGTGTAAAACAAACAGTCAAGTAATTTGCTACAAAGAATCCAATCCTTTTGTAATTAACTAAAATAGTCTTGATGATATAAAGCATTTTCAGAATCCGTACTTACTGAACTAATAGGCCGAACCCTTAAGTGAATCATGTCATTAAAACACACTTAAAACTTACAATAACTGTGTTATAGTGAACACATATATCAAATGTTCAACAATATATAGATTTATTTAACTATACTTGTTTGCTTGGAACATAAAAATGCCGATTTTTTCAAATACATTGAAGTTTTGCATATAAACCTAATCTTTCGAATCTGTATCTGCTTTACATATATGAAACATTCAATAAATATTTAAATTTAGAAACTATTTATTACTTTTGGAACAAGAAAACGTTGATTTTTCCAAATGTATTGAAGGTTTTCGTATAATCTAATTGATAGAATATGCTCTAGGTCTTAACATTCGTAACATCCGTAACATCAAATGAAATGTTACAGTTGGTAGTTTCTCAGTGAACGATTCTCCTATGGTGACCTTGACTCAACAGATGGTTGCACCGCGTTCGTTTAAGTTATATGGACACGTCAGACTGAGTTCCCAGACATTTTCCTTTTAAGATTCGCTCCACGAATTTCTCAGTCTACTGATGGAAGACTTTACCATGATAGGAGTTGTAACACGTTAACTCAGACAGATTCAGAATTTCACCGTTTTAAGCTGTGTTGCATTTATTCGGAACACTTTATGATTCTTTAAATTACTGTTAAGATTCAACTGCCACGCCATCATATGAGTGAGACAACATTAAGTGCACACTTAATGTGGAGGTGGAGTTTATAGGATTGCACCGGAGTTTAAAGCGAGTCCACATTTCCCAATATATTCATGTTTTTAGATAGTGAAGTTTAGTGCCTGCTTAAAGGCTTACAATCCTGGAAACAAAACATTTGATAAAATTCACCAGTTCCACAGACCAGTTTTCGAGTTGTGCAGATACTCGGAACTAGGAATTCGTGTTTGTATATAGATAATATATATTTTCGGTTGTATTATGCCAGGATCTGTATATTACATATACATACGAGTAGGCTTAAGTGACAAAACAAGCCATAGTTAAGATGCGATACATGAATATGTCAGACTTAGGTTTCGACTTCGGTCAAAGATGCAGTACTTACTCCTGTTAACATTGCTTACATTGTTCCCCTGATTAATTACTTAATGCTTAAGCCTGTTAAGATTCATTACACGATTACTTCAGACAAAGATTCAAAACGTTACCATGTCAAGATTTGCACTGGTAGATATTGTCATCCCTTAATGGTTTCAATTTATTTCATGACCACGTAGTATACCTTAGAAAAAGAACTATTTTATCATTTAATTCCATGAGTGTTATTCAAGTGTTATTCACCGTTCATACAAAAAATTGATATAGGTATATAATGTTGTAATGTCTCTATTATGTATTAAAATAATAATGATGTATTATTTGTATTGAATAACTATTCATTCTTTGCCTCTTCGGTACACTGTCCTACGTGTGCTGGATTTAATTATAATTCGTGAGGTCTTATTTGTCTTACCCTTATAGGATCTCCTCTTTTGGGTTTGGAAGCGACTGGGATATACTAATGCCGTAACTAAGAGGCAATCTCCAGAAATGCCTCTCTCTTGTGGCATAATCAATAACTGTAATGTTAATTCCTTGTTTTGCCTCTCTCCTAATTAGCGTACTTGTCCTTTCGGGCTGTTTTCACTGGTTATTGGCAAATAGCTGTCGGCTTGATGAGTGGTGTTAGTCATAGACGTCCCTTCTTCACCACGGATTCCAACTGAATTCATGTATATGTAGCCTAACCAGTATCACATTTATTATTTATTGCCTCGTTAAAAATTTAGTATCTTATTCCACGTTATGATGAAGTGCGAATAATTGATTGCATGCACGAAATCAGGGTAAATTTCACAAACGACCCTTGTATAGCACACTTAATGTGGAGGTGGAGTTTATAGGATTGCACCGGAGTTTAAAGCGAGTCCACATTTCCCAATATATTCATGTTTTTAGATAGTGAAGTTTAGTGCCTGCTTAAAGGCTTACAATCCTGGAAACAAAACATTTGATAAAATTCACCAGTTCCACAGACCAGTTTTCGAGTTGTGCAGATACTCGGAACTAGGAATTCGTGTTTGTATATAGATAATATATATTTTCGGTTGTATTATGCCAGGATCTGTATATTACATATACATACGAGTAGGCTTACAAAGGTTGTATCACAGTGATAATATTGAATTAATCAAAGAAAATATATTATAGTTTCATACAGGCACTACTAAAATTCTATAATGATCTAAGTTCCCTAATAACTGGCACTCATACTGTTCTGTATATCGGGCCATGGTCCACGTCACACCTGTAAATATAGAACTATTTATTTCTATATGTGTGTTTAACTTATGATGACTTAATAAGTCCGAAATACGTTATATACACCATATGACTTCCTTGTTCGGACCTTCTTTTATTCTATAAAACCTTTTACAAACACGGAATTTCCGAATTTCGGCTTCAAATAATTTCAAAGACCCGTTTGTTAAATTGCTGTGTGGAATAGAACTGTTCAGTGCATTGACACATTTCCACTACAACGACAATCATGCTGTATTTTACCACGATGCATGCACATATGTAATGGCTCTATAATGGCTTCTCCATTTGAATCAGACACGTCAGATTACACATTGTATTGCCTTCGATAGTCAAAGCTATCAAAATTTAATTCGGTTTTATGAAAAGTCAATGAAAATTTGAGACGACATTGCCAGATACATACTGCAGTATATAACAACCTAGCTAATTGTTGTAAAGTTTTTAGAACAAATGTAACATGGACTAACCCTTGTTTTACCAGTGTAACTAAGGACGAGCTCACTTTGTGAAAAAATTACAATTTATACGAAGATTTGATTGAAAATGTGGACCAGTCCCGAGAAGGTATGATAACTAACAACCCCTTGTATAGTCTACAGTCATCTGGTATATTCGGTCAACAGGAAATAAGGACAATAAGTAAATCAACCAATCTATGAAACAATTTCACCACGAAATGGTATATATGTATCAGAATGGGTTTTCATCAACATGTCTAGGATCCGCAAAAAGGGTTCATTAACATATAAGTGGAGATTGAATCACGAGTAAAAAAAAGGAGCCAAAGCTGATATTAGTTATTTCGGACTGAGAACTGTTTTGAGAGAGTTTGGAAGGTCCCGTGTGCCTTGTGAGCCATGCCGATGGTTTTGGCAACTACGGAAACTCCGCTTGTAATATCCACTCTAATATTGATGCACACACTTTCGGTTGCTTGATGTCCATCTTATTAACAGGCAATTTACACGATTATATTAGTACTGACTAGCGCTGATTTCTGTTTGTATTTCTGGAGCGGTATCGATTGAAATGAACCTGCAATGCAGCACGATGGAAGGCGGATCTGTGGAACTCCAGGGTCACGTCTTAGGCTAACGCACCTAGTATATGCCTTGGTTATAAAGATCATCTATAACTTTGTAAAAGTTAACGTGTTTAATCGTACGCATGTTGACAGGTTGACCCTCTTAAAACAATTACAGGTTGCAAAGAAACCCCCTCACATCGTAGGGAAGAACAAGATAGTATATTACCACATTACAAAAATGTTGTTTATTTTTTAAAGAGTATCTGTCAAGGTGGTAGTCAGAGCTGTCGCGAACCCTGAGAAGCTTTGGGCATGATGGTAGTCAGAAATATATACAAAATTCCCAACCCCTACCGCATTCGATCTATCTATTGATTAATCAGGGTGATACCGGTAATCGGGTCTGATTCAAACCACGTCTGACAAAACTGCTCATGATTTATGTGGAATAATACAAGACCTTCTTAGATCTTATCTAATTTATATAAGCAGTGAGCACTATTTGCACAAAGTTATTATAAAACTCCACTTTCTCCCTTTATGTCATTTTAGCATCGAGGAAGTAATACATGTAGGTTGATTTATGGGCAGCGTTTTAATGTACAAAACTACTGGAAATGTTACCTTCATTACTGGCTCTAACGGACGCCAAACTTCAATAAAAGCTTATCACACATTGATTGTCTAGATATGAATTTGTTTATAGTCACAGATATAGAAACATAGGCCAATGAGACAACTATAATAGAGGACTGTGAAATGTTGTTAGAATAAAATATGTCCAATATTCACCTGTACATTATCTATATTAAGTAGCATGTTGGTCATTTATGAAATGTGCAAATTGAATAACAAGTGGATCTCCGGTAGGATAAGGGAGGCTTGGTAACGAGATTCTTCATTCCATACCCTGTAACACCAAAAACTCACTCGTTAACTCAGCGATTAATTCAGCTATACAAAACTACAATAGCCTCCATTTCCTGGACTTTATAGCCACAATAGTTGAGATTTCTATAAACAGTAATTATTTATTAGGTATACCCATTCAATATACTTACGTTTTGCAGGTGCAACTCAATTGATTACTCATTTGACTAATGAAGTATTGCACCGTATTGGACTTAGTAATAACCAGTAACGCACCGTATTAGTTGTGGGTTCAAGTCTCAACGTCTACCTTAAGAACATAAGGGGGATTTCGGGTGGCTGATGAGTTAGTGGGTTTGATTTTGGAAAGTTTTTCTTCCCAGTTTCCCATCAAACAATGGCACCGCAAAGTCGTCTAAGAAGTGAAATACCCTTGATTGCAACGTTGAACGCAACAGACAACAATATATCAACTTTTGCATCGCAGTTTACTGCATTTTTCTCTCGACCGTGAAGTAAAAAAGTATTGGATTTAAAATATATTGTCTGTTATATATTTTTCTAATGTCAATTGTAAACAACAATATGCTCGTGCAGATTATAAATTCAGTTTGTTATAATATAACGATGGGATTTTTCAAGAGAAGCGCAGTGTGGGAAATTAATTGTTTTAGAACGGTGAGAATCATGACCACGTATCACGAAAACCACCAACTACAGAGATTTTGTAAAAGATACCAATTATTCAGCGCATGTCTAAATCACGATATGATTAACATCGTATCAGTGCTGGTCAGTTCTCTGTCCTATACTTCTCCTCTTGATTAGATTAATGGTATTTTAATTCTAGGCGATTATAGGAACACTGGGTATGATGAGGGTTCCTACAAATCTGCACCATTTCTGTCTAATAAAATCAATAGCGATGACAGTATATAGTCAGATCTAATTAGACAAACCTTCACATGATCAACGTTGTGAGCTCCATCTGGGGATTAAATGTGCTTAGAGATATTTATTCAACAAAACTCTGATAAACAATTTTACAACTGAACTTTCTTGAGCGGGTTTCGGTCAACATGATATCTTTTGGTGGATGGGTTTACGAAAATGAGACCGTATCGTTCACGGAATACATTGGATCGATGAAATAATGACATGCTTTGCATCATTTATAGAAAGGACATCAAATTCATCTGAGACAGTAATTTATCTGTGATTTGCCATTCAGATCAATTTGACTGGATTGTTAAAATTGTTGCCATTTGCTGATGTAATTTCGCTTTTTCTTAAAAAAGAACTGCACGTTAACAGTATCTCGTGTGATTAAACTCCTTATAATTACTGGCCGATTTCTAAGAGACTACATGTTTGTCGTTGGTAATATTGCACGGGAACTATTGAAATGATGTTAAAATGTCTTATTGTTATAGGAAACTCCGCAAAGAACTAGACTTGTGTATTATGTATTTGCTGCGGATGTAATTAAGAACTTATGTTTTGTGCTTAATAATACGGTTTGAGCTCAGCTGAGACTGGCGTTATCTATTTTGGTCCCAATATGTTTCCGTATATACGAGGGCGTTCACTAACATCCTAATTAATTTCACAGAAAGCACACATGGGAGATGTCGTATAGGCTGTAGATGGTGATTCTCATTAAACGGATTGGAGGAATAATTCATGGTCTACGTCATATTAATGCAGGAGAATATGGTAGTGGGTAAACGCGCCTTCGACGAAAACTGTGTTTGTTGAGGCGAAGTTGAAACCAGTTTCGAAAACCCTAACTTATTCTATTAGTCAATCTAGGCTTAGTCTGTTTCCAGCTCTTTAGAACCGTTAACAAGATTCAATAAACGAAAACGAAACGAAAAATATATAAAAAAACGATACATTCTCTAAACTTGATAAATCGTCATATTTATATCGCATGTCGTTTTATACCACATTCGAAAGCCTACTTCTACTTATTTTTCCAAGGTTTGATAGAACGAGGCAAATTTGCATTTTTGCTCAATATTATGTCCGTTTATATATAGTCCAATTGTCTCACATTAAAGTAAATATTGTATCGGAATATAAACATGTACAGCTGAATCATAAATCTCATGAAATCCATTAGAAAGAGCGGTGAGAATGATCAAGGGTTAGAAATCGTGAGTTTGAAATCGTTTACAAACAAACAGGATCATAATTATCCGTCTTTTGCGAAAACCGAACACTATAGCAATTATATCAAAGCTAAAAGGTATTTATCGTTTGCCTAAATCTCTTTATGATTAACCAGCAGTGGTCAGTTGCCTGTCCTATTTCTGTCCTTGATTAGATTAATGTTATTCTGTAATTCTAAGCTTCCTGAGGAAGAGAGCTGAACTCTGTGCTGGGATTTAGGGGAGTTTCTGTAAGCATCGCTCAAAATCTGTACCATTTCTCATAAAATCAATAATCAGGATTGTATGTAGTCAGCGCTAATTTAGCAAAACTATCCCTCAAAGACGTTATGGGAGGGAGCCGGAGATTATCTGTATATAGAGAGGTTTATCCGAAGGATCTCTGGCAAATAATGTTTACCAGAGACGCGTCTCAACCGTCGATTATTTTGTCTGACTTTGACCTATTCGAAATACACTGCATTTGCGTATCAAAGACATTTGGGAAATGTTTAAAGGCGGTAAGAAAATTCTTCTGAACAAGTTATTCAATTATGCTTTGCGATTGCGGTTCAGTTAGGCTGGGTTATTGAAGTCAATGGTACACGATCGATTAAAATAATTTTTGTTAAGAAAATTAATTTGACACTATAGCTGTTTTTTGACGCTATAAAATAATAACATAGCCTGGTATCTGAAAACTGCAGATCCAGTTTCTAATGTTGATGCTAAATTCTAAGTGCTCAAATTGACTTGCTCAAAACTACCCCCAGTCAAAGGTTTGTAACATTTTTTCATAGTCCACTCAACGGAGAGTTATCTTTAAGCGGTTAGAACTGATTACATAAACTCAACCTTATTACACCACGGTTTAACGACTGGTATGCGTCTACATATACGGATTATATACATTGTGAATCTAATTAGGCGGTTTAGAATAAACGGTGATTAGTATCACGAATATCGTATTGTATGATAGTAATCGGGTTATAAACGATAAGGATTATGCCCGCCTTCCACGAACACTGGTGAGGATCATGCCGGCTTTTCACGTACACCGGTGAGGATCATATCGGTCTTTCACGAACCCCGATGAGGATCATGTCGGTCTTTCACGAACACCGATGAGGATCATGTTGGTCTTTCACGAACTCCGTTGAGGATAATACCGGCTTTTCACGAACTCCGTTGAGGATTATGCCGGTCTTTGTCTAACACCGGTGAGGATCATGCCGATCTTTCACGATCACCGGTGAGGATGAAGACGGTCTTTCATTCACATCGGTGAGGATTATGCCGGCCTGTCACGAACTCTGGTGAGGATCATGCCGGTCTTAAATGGACACCGGTGAAGATCATGTCGGTCTTTCACGAACACCGGTGTGGTTCATGCCGGACTTTTGTGAACTCCGTTGAGGCACTCCGTTGTTAGGCACTCCGTTGAGGATCATGGCGGTCTTTCGCGCACACAGTGCGGATTATGCCGATCTTTCACAAACACCGAACACTATACGAATTGTGATAAAGGTTTAAATTATTCAGCACTTGACCGCCCAACTTCTGTCCTTAGATTACATTAATGTTATATTTATTATTCTCAGTAGCGATTTAAGAACAATACCCCGAGTTCGCTAATGGGGTGAGAATTTCCGCTACGATCGACCCACGGTAACCTTGTATGTGTTGGATAGTAATTAAAATATGTTATAAAAAAATTACCATTTTGCGTATTTATAATGTCATAATGTTTGCGACAGACACACAATCAAGAAAAATGATAAAAAGTAAAGAAATCGATTTTTTTAAAAATAATTTGTCCCTTTACCTCATTATATAATAGATATACACAGGTTCTGAAACAGAACGCCTAAATCACTAGGGTACCTCTCCACTCCAAACGCATTTTCGAAATAAACGGCTGCATCTATTTTCCTCACGACATCGCCTTTACAACATCCACATTTCAAGTGTTCAAACTACATAATATTTACCAAACATTTCCTGATCTTGTTGCACAAAAAATCCCATTTTATACTAATTCCACTGCAAACGACCAAAGTGACGTGAAACGGGCTTACAGATTTACTTCCAGTTGTCAAAAACCCCGTATTTAGCTGAAATCGATTTCTTTAACATTTTTCTTAATTTTTCTCGATTGTGTGTCTGTCGCAAACATAATAAACAGGCCAAATAGTAAATTTTTGATAACATATTTTATTTACTATATCTAACACATACAAGCCAGGTGACCGTCGATCGACCCAAATCTGTACCATTACTTTCTCATACTATCCGTAGTCAGGAAAGTATATAGTCAGCGACTATAAAAGTCAATTGCTGCCTTTTGTATGAAGACAAATATTAAAGGTCATCATAAAACATTAAAACACGAAGTTCATATAACCTGTGACTTATGTTTAGATAACAAGACATTTATGAATGTTCAACTTCTTCATGTAGTCACAGTCATAGTTGTAGTTTCAGAACTAGTACCGGTACTGTATGTAATCAAGCTTATATATATGCGTGATATCTGATAGTAATTGCACAAATACGCTTCGTGGCAATAAATCTAGAAAATGAAATCCATAAAATATCTTGCAACGTTACGTTGCTAACTTCTAAATGTCACTTTAGCAAGCGAATGTAATGAATTCCATTAAGTATTACGTTTGGGAATTACCGAGAGTAGCACAATCGGTAAAACCTCGCGTGATTTCTCGTTATTTGGCTGTCATCACTGATGTGCGCAGTGCATTCGATGGCTTCAGAGTGAGAGTAGTACGCCATGAGATATAGTATACGTGGTGAAGACTGTGTTCTCCTTTCACGAAAGAAATTGTATTAAGGCTATGAGTTATTCAGCGCTTGGCCAGATCACTTTATGACTAACTTCACATCCTCCGTGGTTAGGCACTCGTCTCAATTTTGTCCTTGATCAGATTAATGGTATTTTAAAATTCTAAGCGAAGAGGAACAAAGCCCGAGCTGACTGCTGGGGAAAGAGTTTCTGTTAGGATCGACCGAAATCTCTCCCACCTCTGTCTCAACAGTCAGAATGAGCTGTGGCCACATAGACAATATATATACTTAGTAAGAGCATGCTAGTTTCACTTAAAGCTCACAGTTTAACTTATATTTTGTTGTATTGATGCTTTGTTATTGCGAACCAATAAGGCTGTATTGCTTAAACTGTTGTCAGTTGTTCAAGAATCAAAATTTGCCTGACTATAAACCATAAGTGAGCCATTAGATAACACACTGATGTCTTTATAACAGCCCTTATTAATAACTTGGGATCGGATGCCAAAGGGGCTGACCCTCCTTGTAATGTGGCTTAGAGAACTATTTCTCTGTGGACAAAACTGTCGTTCGTCTACCTTTTCTATTAATGTTAATACTGAATAAAACTCTTAGAATACAGCAATCCCGGGTATGAGCTGATTTGATTGTATGCTAGTGTTTAACTTGTTTGGAAAGTATAGGCCGCCACCATGGGCAATGGGTGGATATGTTTTTACTATACTGGGCTTTTCGTTGAGGATGTAACGATGTAACTAAAATTTACTTTTTGCTCTTAATAGTCATTTTTAATGTCACCTGAGAAAGGGCTAATCAATTTTGGTTCCAATCTGTTTCCGAACATGTGCGAGAGTTCGCTAGCGTCCTAATCAATTGCCCAGGAAACACACATGGGAGATGCGGCAACGTCATACATGGCTGTATATGATGATCGTCAGGTATATGATTTCGGAAATTATTCATGTACTTCGTAATACAAATCCCATGGGTGGTTCTGGCGATTAATATCTGTGTTCAATTAGACCGTGTTTGAGTTTGGGTAATGGCAAGAAAGCCTTTACTTATTAACAGGATACCAGTGTCATGTAAATCCCACAATCAATTTATTTTGTTGATATATATCCCGAAGCCTAACGATACATGGAAGGCGACATCTGAAAGCTGTTATAACAGAAAATATCGTGAGCTCAATAGAGAAGCGTATAACAGTATATGGACGCCCCTTTCACTACTAATTATCAGCTATGTTTATTAAGTATTGAGGTCAAGCTATGGATCGAATTAGGTTCAATCTGTTTTTAACGTTTTGACTCCGTAAGAAATTGTGATAGAAACAGAGCTAAAGACTATCACATTAAAACTACTTAGGATTTTTACTGAAACATGGAATAGAACGCATGAACCACCCGATCCGCACGTTATTGACGCTAATAATTTAGACAAATGTAAGATGGAAGCTGTCAATAACGTGCAGATCGGGCACACGAACAACGCTGGAGTTGGGGGCATTCGCTATACCGATATGTAAACACATGCAGCGAATATTTGCGAATCCAACAAAGACCATTCAACATAACTCCGAGAATGATCTGGTGAGCCAGTCATTTTTGTTTAGAAACGATAAGAATCATGTCGGCCTTTTGCAAAAAAAATTAACACTATAGGGATTATTTTAAAGCTATCAATTATTTGAGCGGTTGTCTAAAACACTTTGTGATTTTTATAATTCTAAACGATTAGAGGAACAAAGCTTCAGCTCATTTCTGGGGTGAGGAGTTCTGACTGACCAAAATCTGTACCATTTCAATCTCATGAGATCAATAGTCCGGACAGTATATAGTCAGCTCTAATTATACCAACTATCCTTCAAAGATGTTATGAGTTTGGGCTGGGGATTAAATATGTATGGAGCGGTAACCCAAAGTCAACTCTGACAAACAATATTTAGTGCAGAACATTCGGGAACGAATAATGGTTTGCCTGAATGGCTTTGATGTGTGAGTTAGCCGTATTTTTTTTAACCTGCAACAATTACATTGGATGGATGTAATGCAGAGATTGTTGGCATCGTTTAAAGGTGGAAAGAGAAAATTCGCCTGAACCATGTTATTCAATTATGCTTATAACTTGTAGCTGGTAATTGTGCCTTGTAACTGGGTTACTGAAGTCTTTTTAATCAGCTGTTGTTGAATACGATAGATATTGTTTTATTATTATCATCCTGGTATCTTTATGAAATATCATAACCTAGCCTCAAAATCCAAGGCCGCAGATTCCGCTGTTAACGCGGATCAGAAACATATTGTTTCCCTGTGTACAATACGGTGCCAGTCTACTTAATGAATAGTCTTAAAGCAACGTAAAATGTGTAATGCATTTTATGTTGCGGATACAATAAAGACCTTGTGTTTCGTTATTATTAATAAGGTTTAAGCTCAGTTGAGATAGGCGTTATCTATATCTGTTCCCAATATGCTTTCGTATATGGTGATTTTCATTTAGACAGTTTGAGAAATTATTCCTACTCTACTTTATATCAATCCTTTGGGTGGACGTGACAATTATTTGTTTTATTAAAATTGTGTTCAGTCAGTTTCGGTTATAACAAAAAAAAAAACCTTTTCAGATTAGCTGGATATGGAATTAATGTTATTCTCAATAGTTAACTACAATAAATAATGTGAACATGTTGACGCTGCATTGCGTACATGTCTATCGAGCTGATCGCAGTACAGGGCCGAATGTATCCAATGGCAGTGAGATTCCCCCCAACCAGCACCAAGCCAGGTTTATGTGTGTACAAGATTGCCCCCCACATCATCAAACTTCTGTCACCAAAACTGTCCACCCTTTGAAAGCAGTTCAGAGCAGAGTCTGTCGACGTTGCTAGAGGAGCTGTCTTCCATCGTTGCAGAATAAACCATGGTTCATCAATGAACCCTACTCTCCGCCAGTGTCTCATACCTTCAAGTCGTTGCACCATATAGGACACGGTTACGTCTCAATGCAGGTTGTCTTGGTCGATTTCCCACCTGAGTGTTTGGTTTGACTCAAGGAAGGGGGCACCTTGAAACTGCCGACAAGTTTATATGTACGGAGCAATAAGAAATTTGAAAGGTGTGTACAAGATAACGAGGGGAGACTAAAACAGGAGAAAGTGGCAGTAGGTCAAACTATGACAATCTGGTCCAAAAAACCCAAATTGAAACGTTCTCTCGGAAGTTCTATAATTAAGCGAACTTGTAATAATATGCTGATAAGTATAGCAAAATGTCAATAGCAAGCCATGGATAAGTCTGGATTATGGCTTTGTTTACCTCCCGTTTTATTCTTATTCCAGGAGCAGTGACAGTTCTTCCAAACACAAGTCCACTCTGGTTTCGGACAGAGAGCACAATAAACTTGACATGTGTAGCGGATGACCTCACCGAACTCAACTGGTTCAAAGATAACGTGAAAATGAACATTGACTTTTTGAATGGGTTCATGATGACAGCAAGACAATACATTAAACCCCCTACCACTATCAGTAACTTGTGGAAGGCAAATGTTGGCATCAGTGACTCGGGTATGTATAGTTGCCATGACGACCGACAGCGCCATCTGGAGGAACAGATTGACGTCAGAATTCTTAATGGTAAGTGGGACCTTAATTATAAAATCTCTTATTTGTTGGTTTGTTTGTTTGGTTGGGGCTTTGTGTCGAACTTATGGTTATTTCACTCAAATGGCTGCGTGCCAGTCCAATGAGTGAAAGGAACCAGCATCGACAACACCTTCAACTCAAAACCTTACTACAACAGGACGCAATTTAACCGGTCGTAATAACAGAATCGCTTCCTGACACCTGATTGCTCTATGAGCCGATTTGATTGTATGCTAGTGTTTTACTTGTTTGAAAAGTATAGGCCGCCACCATGCATGGGCAATGTTTGAAAAATGGGTGGATATGTTTTTACTATACTGATAACTATGTGGGTGAGATTTCGAGCGTATACTTTGGGGTATAAGTGTATGCTGCACCAATAAATGTGTAGTTTGTTGAATGAGCTGGTCCGCAGTAAATCAATAAATCGCTCTGTTCCACTTTAATTACATGAATGAAGACATTTTCATTTAGTTGTATTGTTATTACAATCTGGTGATATACTTAAGCAGCCGTTAGGCAGACGAATACAATAAATCTTACAATCAAAATCAGCTGTATAGCCAACTTAAACGGCGTTTTTTTCACGAAACTGAGATTCGTCCAAAATCAAAATCATGAAAGGTATTACAATTATGAAGTGCCTTTGGCCGACTCATTACCATATTGTGTCTTCCAGTGTTACTCGGTTCTGGTTAGTTACGTATCTAGAAAAATAAATCCTCTATGCTTCCAAAGCTTGTACAATCGTCTGTTACTTGTCATCTATGATAAGCCCTATTGTTCAGATCGAGTTATATTGAATCTGACCCCTGTGAAAAACAACCTCGTGTATAAAAATGACTCATAAAAGTACAGTTGTTTTACTTACATCACTCATTTTGAAATAACATTGCTTATCCACTAGAAAAAGCTTTGGAGTGAGGGTTATAAATCTTTGTTGTTCAAAATCTCTTTCGATTTGTGGCTTTAGTGTATAATGAATGCCATTTTTTTTAGACCAGCTGCGCCATATTTGGCAGACCAAAGTTCAATTACATGTACATAAATGTATCCAACAAGACCTCGAGTGCATTCCACAGCTGTAAATGTCGACTTAGAGCTTGATTAGCGAAGAACATTAAGACATAAACTATTGTTAAGATACATGTAAGAACTATTTTGCAGCATTCAGCATTAGGTCGAACAGACCACTGCAACTGGAGAATCCAGTCACGTTAAAGAGATGACATCGCGTTATAGGTATCGCTTTGGCGTTCATAGCTTTTTCAAAACATGCCCTGTCATTAAATACACGGTCCATCACCAAAGTGAATCTATGGTCCGTATTATACAAGTTGGTTATGAATGGGTTCACGCGTGGTTCTCAGAAATACAGATTAAACACATCAGGCTGTTTTTGTGAGCAATTATGAAACAATTGAAAACTAGTAAATTGAATTTATTGACAATTCAAAAAGTAATTAGCCTTTTTAACTGCTTGAATATATCAACCTTAAACAACTTTAAATTGAGTTATCCTATTATCTGGTAGGCCTACTCGTGTCGAACTGAATGTGTGTTTTTTTAAATTGTTTGATAGTTTGCTTTTTGTTTTCCTTATTGAAATGTTCACGGTGTTTGATTGATCTTTATTTAGATCAATGAGATACTTCTTACTTCATGTTTACATGCAAATACACTTATGTGTCGAAATATGGATTTATGTTTTAAAAGACGTATGCCCCAGCCGGAATTTGAATGCAATTTTTTAATTATGAAAGTGAATTTGTTCTTAAAAGATTCCTCATCGGTATTTTGTTGTATATTAAATACAATGTTTATGTGACTTGGCAGTGGTTGGATCGGACGTAACAAAACAAGCCGGGCACAGCGCTACACTTCGATGCAATCCACAGAACTTAAAACACGAAGATTTTAAAAGGATAGAATGGCGTCGCGATTACGGCAGAATACCCGATCACCAGTTACCAAGAGTTAGCCAGAATGACAACTCATTTGCCCTTCATCTAACTTCTTTAGGTAAGTCTACAGCATTTTTCTTTTTCCTCAATGATGAGAGCCAAGCGTCTTTCAAATGCGATACAAGGTAAAGCTATGTTTTCATGTAGTATTGTCAACCCAGGATACACATTCTGTGTATGGTGACTTATAATTATTATAAGATTACCTGCTGGTAAAAGGAACCGAATGTACAAATGTATTCGGGAAGGATGCCATTGCTAGTTATGTACATATATTCGTTGCTCAATATTGGGTTGTGATATACATTTAATTAATAAATATACCGCATATAGTAATTATCTCACTATGAATTTCGGTTGCAGCTTATAACCCTCCCCAGGATAACAAACGTGCAATAGATTATTAATAACATGTACATTTTGTTGCCTTACTCGGGACAATAGTACAATACCCCATTTAATTCCAGATAATGTTATGAACGGATTTTCCCGTCGAACAATGAATGTACTAGGGTCGAACTAACTAAAATGCCAGTAGTCATTATAACTGGTACCGCTTCTACTAGAGACAATTTTCTTCTCGAAATCCCCGAGAATTTCAAAAAATTCCTCGTAAAGTCGAAACAATGGTGGGAAGAACGAAAACCATCCTCTATATAAGTTCATTGGATAGGGATCTGTGTATTTATACATTGTCAGGAAGTTACAAGTGAGCACTCTTTTGTGAGTTAACAAGAGTATTTATAGATTTTATAGAGTATTTATCTTTGATTTATTCTTCGGTGCTTTCCCATGATCTGCGTTTGAAGAGAATCCATTGGTTTTCTTTGTGTTTAGATGAAAGTGACGCGGGCCATTATGAGTGTATATTTACCTTTGAAACACGCACCCCGGATGGAGCCCGCAAAGAAATCAGTCTCTCAAAAAGAATACGGTTGGATGTCCTTGGTACGTCTTTACTTTATATTCTAAACATGTAACGCTGATTGCAGTTCATAGAGAACTGTGTCATCACAGTATTCCGTAAAGAACGGCCAATCTCTAACTATTGATTTCTGTATTGATCTTAAAATCACGTTATAAGAGGTCACCCATTTTTAAAGATACATACATATGTGGCCATTCTTGTTGTTATTTTTCAAATGAAATGTTTGCTTTTGTAAATTGAGGGTTAGTTTTCTTTAAAAGTATTGCTCTTTTTTTCGGAGTCCCAGCATAAAAAATAATGTTTGCATGGCGTAGTAAGGGATTATACCTCGAACCATATATATCGTTCTCTACATGTTCTACAGAATTAGTAGGCCTATCACAGATTATGATGGTATGAAATATGTTTTTGTTTCAGGCTACTATGAAGGTGATATGGACGGTAAGGATTATATTTGTATATGTTCTCTGTATTTGTAAAACAAGTATGCACATGCAGTTAGGATTTTTCGAATTGCACATATTCATGCTATGTGTAATTTTTCAATAAATATTAAAATCGCTTGTGATAAGATGGAAGCTTCGTGAGTCCTGGTGCTCCTTGAGCTAAGGGGCATCGAGAAGCAGATTTGTAGTGCTATCTTGTTTTCGTGTTGTAAATGTTCTGTGCCGTGGTGTGTGTTGCCACTATAGTGGAAGATTGTTTCCTTCACCTTTTGTGGTACTGCATAAAACCCCAATCAATCAGAATAGTAAACACATCTATTAATATGCTAAAAAAAGTTTAAGACATCAACTTAAGAGGATCACGAATATATATCAGCATTCATACTTTAGTTTATAACTTCATGTATCTTTCTGTAAGTAGACTAACTATGCGTATTTTAACATATTTCATGCTTAATCTTAAAGTTTAAAAAAGATGTCCACGATAAAAAAGCGCCATACACGAAGCAACATATTTTCGCCATATTGTGTAAAATTATTTATATCCCTTTAGCGATTTACGTCGGTTCAATAACCATGTTTATAATTGCAAGCACAAATAGTCTTAACTCATTATTTGTGGTTTATCTACAATTGGCTTTTACCTACATTTTACTTATCCGCTTACGTTTATATATTTGGACATAGTACATGCACTACCACAAATTTATCCATATTTTTTCTCAATTATTGTCGACTGTCTCTAAGGCTTGTTTTAGAGGCTTAATTTTCTCCTACGATGCAAATATAATTAATAAATGAACTACCTACGAGAAGCAAACAACAAAACAATTATATACAAAAGACCGTACTGTGGTTTGGGAGATGTGGGGATTTCATTGCGGCAGCCAAGATAAACAATTTTCAAACATATCAACAATAAGCTTAAACAGTAGTAATATATAACTCCACCGACATAACAATATTAATAAAAACCAAAGTAAGGGTGTGATAGGTGGGTGAATAAGAAGCATTTAAACGTTCACAAATGAGTGCCGCCGCCGGCCGCTAAAGCAGAAAGTTGTCACTCTCATCAGTTAGTTTGTTTTGTTTGAAATTGTGGTTTAAGGGCCGCTTCCCTGGTATGGATTTCGCAGCCCTTTAAATCACGTCATTTTATTTCCTTATATTAATTACAGTTGTTTTGTTGTGTTCATTGCCATATTAAATATACAAAAAGAAAAAAAAAAAAATAAATATAGTAGATACAAACATAAATGTAACAGTAAAACACTAACAATCAGTTAGATGACCATGCCTAACATAAATAGCTATCAAAGATCCCGCCCCAAACCTACAGGTGCCCAATGAAAAATCAGCAAAAGAGACACCATACCTGTCAGAGGTAAATCCAAACTTAGTATATAAGGGAGAAGATTAAGTATATGTTTAAGCTGGCATGTGTCAACAAGGTGCAATAAACGAACTGTGCCCAGGCAGATGTGTATTTAACAGATATAGCGCACTACTCTCCTGATAATCACAGCCCACTTGTGGAGGGGTAGAAGGGGGTTACCAGCCACCATGTCTCCGGTCAAAATTAAACTTAGATTAACAAAAAGATAATCTTTTCCATATATAGAAGTTTGCTAACTTAGAATAATTTGAGACTTTATGGATGACAACTTAATTCTTGTCTATTTCCGGTCCAACGTTTCGATCTTTCGATCTATTGAAATTCAATTGTTTGAAAACGGCCTTAGCATCTAGATCGAAACGTTGTACCGGAAATGTACCAGAAGTTGACATGCACAAAGTCTTAAGTTATTCTATGTCTCCACGGCTGATTCGAGGTCTCGTTTCCTTGTTCTTGATCTCCCTTCATTTTTCCTGTTGACATTTTGAACGCAATTCTGTGTCCAAAGAGGCATTGAACAGAACAAAATAACATAGAATAAGATAATGCTTACGGTACTGATCAAGAAGAGTTTCTGTAAATAAGCTACTTGACAAAAGCCCGGCAGTATTGTTGGTTTTGTTGAACTCCAGAGCTTTGGAGCCAGGGCGTATTTGGGGACTATCAGTTCGTATGCTTGCTTATCTTATTCCTTATGTCCAAGCACGAAAATAATTTACAGTATGTCTATTTTCACTTTGTGCGGAAAATGCCGAAGTGAATGTAGCAGATCCTTTTTTGTTCATCATCTCAATATGTCACTATTTTTAAAATACAATTTGTATTTTCTTGCATCGGAATTCCCCCGCCTAGAATAACCTAAGACACACAATACAGTTCTTCTATCGATGACCTTTGTTGACATCCAGGGTATAAAGTTACGTTTCCTTTTGTACGGATACGGATGCGGATGCGGAAACGAGTACGGGTGCGGATAAGTTTGTTTTGTGTGTCCATTATACTCCGATTTTCCGTATGCAGAGACTGGAAATGCATTTGTGGAATACGGTTCCGCATACGGAAAACGTAGCGGTCGCTACATGATCCGATCAAAGATTGCCGTATCTGCGTCCGTATCCATGTCCGAATCTGCACCCGTACAAATAGAAACACTCTCTATAATAACAGTTAGCGCGATTTTTTCCGTATCCGTGTAAATGAAAACGCCGCTTAAAGCTACGTTTCAAGTTCACGGACACGGATATGGATGCGGAAACAGGTACGGATGATTTTGTTTTGTGTGTCCATTTATCCGATATTCCGTATGTAGAGACTAAACTTGCATTTTGCAGTTAGCGCGATTTTTCCGTATCCGCATCCGTACAAATGGAAACGCAGCTTAAATGAGACTGGCTTACTCGCCTATTTCCGATGTCAAGCTGGACATGGGCATTAAGAAGCAGCAATGTCCCGCAAATCCCAGACGTACGCGTTTCTCATTAAAAAAAATACACAAATAGCAGAAGTGCATAAGCACTGGAGTACCATTATTTTTTCAAACAGAGCAATGCTCCTGTCATTATTTAGTAAGTATAAGTGTTTAAGCCTACTGTTGGACGACACAGCCGTCCAACAAGTGATGTGCCAAGGAGCACGACCAATCAATCAACCTATGAAACTAAACCGAGGCGAAGAAAGGGAAATAACTGTGTAATACCTACGAATTAAGCATTCTTTAATTGTTTCCCTTGAAACGCCCTATTCTATGCCTGACATTCCAACCTGTCTTGTTTCATTTGTTGTTTTAGAAATGTTAAAATTTGCACAGCTTGCTGTAAATATCAGCCTTCACAGCGAAACTTTTATACTAAATCTAGGCACTTTTAAAAAACGTTGTGATGGGTAATGCATGCTTAATGTCGTTTACTGAACATAGCTAGGTGTCATCAATGACCGGGAATTATTACCTTGTAAAAAGTCAGATATATCTGACTAAAAATTTTAAACTTTATGCTAAAATTTATATGGATCTAAGCTATATTCGCTGTTAATGTAGTTTCTTTTCGGTCATGTTTGACTGGATGGTTCAAAATTGATTAGGCCTACTTATATTTCTTGAGATAGATTCCTTCCAAATAGGCCTATGGTTTTGTTGTTCTTAACTTTAAGATATACTTAACTTTAAGTAGCTTCATGAACATGGACATGGAACCGGAACTCAATGCCAACATCAATTCTGAAGTAAGTTTATAAAATTGAGAAATGGGCAAGTGACACCAGTTAGATCCGCCCGTTCGCAAACTAGCCTGTCCACGACCAAATAGTCCCAGACCAAACCCTCCCGGCCACAGACCAACCCGACTTCAAACCAATCAGTCCACGACCAACCAAACCCTACACAGACCAACCAGACTTCAAACCAATCAGCCAACGACCAACTAAACTCTCCATAGACCAATCCGACAACAAACCAATCAGCCCACGGCCAACCAAACCCTCCATAGACCAATCCGACCACAACCAATCAGCCCACCACCAACTAAACCCTCCATAGACCAATCCGACCACAA
>JAVFBZ010049519.1:0-10302 GCA_032466195.1 Katharina tunicata
GAACTTAACAAATAACGTAACTTCGTTGCTATGATTTAACTTGCTGTAATCGTTTTGTTTTATGTGCCATAACATTTTTAGGGCACTGTAACAGCTGATTTTCGACGAAGTGGAACGCCTTCGACCTTGATGACATTGAAAAAATGTGAACGAAGGTAGGTAACTCCACCCAACTCAAATGCCACAATTTGATTGGATGAAACCTTCGACTCGTCGAAAGAAACAAAGCACGTCCTCTTCCAATCAACTCGCTTTGAATACAACTACAGTCGCATCGATTTGCTAACGCTCGTACCTCAGCCAGACTAACCGCTGGTTGAAAAGAAGCCGAAAGCTGTGTATTGCCTGGAACAACGTTATCCAATCAGATGACTGAGATTTCCGGAGCTAGGTTCGAGCATCACACAAAATTCTATTGGCTGAAATGGTCACGTGAGCACAATTGATTGTAAAATGTCTGAGCAAAGTTTAGACGAAAACACTGTGACTTCAATCGAGAGATTCTTTGGCATACCAGAAATGAAAATGTTTCAAAGGGAAGTTCTACATAATGTAGCATTGAAGAAAAAGGGCTGCTTGGTGTGTGTTGCAACTGGTAGCAGCACATCACTTTGCTATGAGACGTTGCCGCTTGTACTACAGGGTGACAAAACAACAACAGCAGATCAGCCGAAAGATCGACTTTCATTGGCTGTTGTTATCAACTAGCTCCGGTAGCCCTCTGGCGGCAATACACGGCATTATCTGCCTTTTCAACCAGTGGTTAGTCTGGCTGAGGTACGAGCATAGACAAAACGCTGGTTATACGAGCGTACGATTTGCTCTGTTCACATGCTTCAACTCATTCGAATTCGACGAGTTGATACTACAAGTCGCATCGTGTGAACGCGGCTTTAATGTAACAGGTGTGCGTACAATTAGAGCCAAATATCCTTTCCGAAAAATTTACCCTGGGTTAAATTTGAAGCGTAAATGGTACCTGGTTGAATATATTTGACGAAATTACAATGATAATAATAAAACCCATGTCTTCCGAACTGCAATATTTATTTTATAAATACCCATACAATTAATACATACCAAGTTTATGTGTCTATATTTAACAGTTCCAATGCTTTTCAGTGGCTAAAAGAACTGATTCTGAGAAATGGTTTAAATCCCTTATATCTGTGACTGTGTATGATGTCACATTTGTTATAAATATCGTAATAACATACCAATACACGTGTGTGCTTTTAAATTGTGTAACGTATTGACTATATATCATATCAGGTTTTTGTCTAAAACAAGAGACCACAAATTTCAAACTATTGACAGTGAAACGAACAACGATGCTGTTTTGGGGCTGAGTTCCGCTTTAGCGTCTTTATTGTTTGAAAACATATTACTACATGTGTTTTTATTACAGATGTTAGAATTTTCCTAATAGAACATTTGTTTATCTGGTCAAATAATGTGATTAATACCTCCACCATTACAATATATATTTATCTGCAATAAACTGTTATTTTTATATCCTAAAGTGTTATATTAATTGCTTTGCTGGTCAAAACTGTAGTCTGTAAAACATCCATTGTTTTGTAACATAGTTTTACGTAATTCAATTAGTATACTGTTAGTTGGTCAAATGTATAAATATAATTACAATACAATTAAAATCCCAACTGCAAGAACGTTATTCCAAGTAGTTTGGTTCATGTCGTGAACCTTAACACTAGCTTCATCTTGAGACAATTACCTCCCCTGTTTTTCAACTCACTTCAGTCCAACGTTAAACACTTACGTTATTTACGCATAACACACTTTAAACACGTATCCAACTAAGAGACAATAATGTATATTATCCACCCAAGGATATGATCAGAGGTTTTGTGGTTACCGTCTTCTCCGAACGTATACAGTACAGACGATTGTTCATAGGTGTCTCTCAAATGTCTCACAGAAGTTATTTATTGAAGACCGAAGCACATCATTGTCCACCAGCCCACTAATATGATTGCCGACTGTTAAATCTTAGAATTACAATGATATTACCTTACATTCGTCAAAATACAATAGAAACGACATTTTTTCTTATAAAATGCATTTTTTCCAAAATTTGACACCTCAGTTTCAGCCCCATGTCGCAACTTAATGTCAAACGACACTGTCAGTTTTCAATGGAGATATGTGTTATTATTTATGTATTAAGACAGTACCAGCCTGAGTCTGCATTGTACAAAACTCTTGCTTGTTTTAGCCTGAAGTCATTCAGTAATTAATGTATGTATATTATGATTCCAAAGCTCTGTTGGCCTAAGCGAAACCCATTGACTTGTCATGCTGAAAGTCTACTTCCGTCAGTCAGGTTAGGGTTTATTTGTTGCCGTTCTTTTTGTTTAACTTTACTCTTACCCGCTTTCGGATTTGTATTTTACTTCATTGAGAAATTTATCGGCGTGGCTGTCAGCAAAGATCAGTGTCTTTCTCAAAGCTTCGTGGTGTTTGGTGGCGGGTGTCTGGATTGCACGGATGTATTTCACATCTGAGTGTAGAGGTAACTCGAGCAGTTGATTTCCACGGGAGTGCAATGTACATGCTACGGCTGCGCGAAAGGGAACTGTTTCTATTAACTCTACGGTTGTCTTTAATTGTTTCTTCAGAGATTTTCTGCTGAATTTAAACTCATCTCTATCTCCTAATGGATGCACTGTAATGGGTAGTTCGTTGCGGCCAATTATATCTTTAACGCGCCTCACACTAACGCCATCGTATGTGTCTGTGTGACGATTTTTGCCCAAATCCACAATGTAAAACATACCTTCTTGTTTCACGGGTAACAGAGCTATTTTCCTACTACTTGTAGATATCTTGAGAAACCTTTCCAATTTTCTTTTAACCTTTCCTCGCAGATTACTGTACTTTATATAACCTTCATGCATCGAATTAACAGTCAGAGATTCGTTAGGATCTATATGACCTTTAATAAAGTCGGCGCCATTTTCGGGTTTGGATAACTCAAAATAGCACGTGATTTGAGAGCTTGTGAGGAAAACACGTGGCATGATCTCCAGGACTTTAGCAATGGACTTGATCACATCGATTTGATTCGACGAATGGTCGCTCAAGGTAAACCATCCTACAAGCAAAGAAAGACATATAAAGGCGATATAGTTGAGCATTAGAAGGTAAAATATAATGTTACGGCATACCTTTACTAGGACTACAGGCGGTTGGCTGGAGCTTCCTGTGTCGCAGAAGATTTTTTGCCGGTATCAGGAAGCCGGTTTTTTCGTGGCGTTAATTTTTGTCCTGTCCATGTCATTTTCGTTACCATTGTATTTCAGGGTGTTTTCCTTCACAAAATGGGTTGGCACGCTGTCATTTGAGTGAAATAACCTTTAGTACTGCTTAAAACCACAATCAAACAAAGAAACAATTACTAGGATAATATTTCGAGGTTTTTTTTTCTAGTGTTAATACTATATACCAAGGTTCAATTATATCTACGGCATGATACTCATACAATTCGCAGCCGTGTTTCATATTTTCGCATCTGATAAGACACAAGTTAGGTTAAAATACCAAACTCCGTAAACAGTATTATGGACATTATAAGTCATAAGATTTGTTCTCTGTGCCGAGGTATTACCTTAATGATGAATTACAAAAAGACCAAAACATCTTTGACTAGCTATTGACTGCCGTTATCAGAGGTCTCTCTCAGTCGTGATACAAGGCCACGATCAAACACATCTTATTTAAATCCGCACAATTTTTCCCATAGGCCAAAATTGCTTTTAACTATTACAATGCGTTTATTTAATTTATTTTGTCCAAGACGAAAGCAAATTGACTGTGTGTAAGATTTTCAGGGGCGGTGAAAGATTCTTGTCTCAGATAAAACCAAAAGTGGTTATTGCAGAGTATTTAAATAGACCCTCCACCCCCTAACATAAACGTACACGATTTATCACAATAGTGCAGTTCCCTGATCCTGTTGGAATAATACTCTATACGTACAAGTAGTCTCTTTAGAATAGTGTGATTTGATCGCTGTTTCATCCAGCATTAATCTACAAATTAACCATGTAATTTAGCCCAATCTTAAATTTTAGAAAAAATGTTTTAATCAGCACATTTACATAATTACTATAGCCTTTTTTTCATCATACTTCAAAGGTATCCAGGCGTTTAGCAGATTTCCTACGATACACACAAATAGCTTTGTTTTTATCAATGTTCATCCCATGTAATTGACGCTATAGTTCATTTATCATTATATGTTGAGAATATATTAAACAAATATATTAATAGCTAATTATAGCACACCAGGTAATCTCACACACAACGTCTATAGCTATATGAACTGAGTGAAATTCTCACACACATGATACAGAATGAATATCCTTTAAGCGTTCATCCCTGGAGGCACATAGATGTAATTGTAAAAAGCTATTAGCGTTGAACTGAAGAGGGTAATATTCCACAACCAAGCCTATACTCTCTCACCGTAAGCATATGTTTGGCCCTTTTTCAACAGAATAATCTAAAGTGGGGCAAATTTCGAGACCACTGGAAAATACACACGCAGTACACAAACCCAAAAAGATTTAAACTACCATATTAAGCTGAAGACATAAGTCTAAATTTACAAAAACCTTCTCAGACATCCTCAACTTCTCAGAGATTATATATAAAACCGAACTGAGAATTACGCTATGTACAAATTGTGTTGCTAGAATTCTTACCATCATATTCTGCAGGAATTAGGGCCAGTTGTTTCTCCTCGGTCTCCGCTGGGGCTTTGGGATCTGAGACGGTAACTCTTGCTAACACCCTACTACCAGCGACCTCCCGCACCAGTACTAACACATCCGTAGGACCATCCTTAGGGGGATCTCCTCCACAGTAAAGCTTCACCACCTGAGGTAGAAAAGCCACCGATAATATCTCTTTCACGGTCTTAGGCTGGTCGTCCCACACAAATTTATCGTTCATGATTATTTTGTGTCAAACCTCTACCTATCTACTGCAGTGTTATCAAACATTAATTGAAAAGAGTGTAGGTTCGGCAGCTCATTCCACGAACTATATTTACTGAACACCAGTTTAACATCCACGTAACGTTTTACAACTTCTATCTCCCATTCTGTTCAATGGCCCAATGGTAGTCAGTTCCAGTAGTTCTGTTTTCCAGATCTTCGTCAGTCTATTATACGGTGATATGTCTGGGTTTAACTCTTACCCAGCATCCTTCGGCAATCTAAGGCGAGGGTCCCACTATCCTATTTTATTTCCAGCTCAACACCTCCATACAAGAAGACCCACAGATCTGAAAAGTACAAATACTGAGCGTGTATAGTGTTTACCCTAATAACCGGGGAGCTATATATGAAATGCCTAAATGATGGGGTATAAGAGCTTGAGGCGAAATAATACGCCCCTTACTTCTTGTAGCTCTAATTGATCTCCGGTATACAGTCGGTTTAGTCTGATTACCCACTGATAGCTTCACCTGTAGTCATCCTTACACAATGGCACTGTATAGCAGTAAACAAACTCACCTGTCTTACCTAACTATATAAAAGCTTCAGAAACTTGTCTCTGAGAAGTGATCTAGAATATGAGATAATATCTCGGCTTTAATTAGTCGATATCCCTGAGCCAGTGTGATTACTCTTGACAAAAATATATAAAAGCTTCCTGTCATTTATACAGCAAATCGGCTCTCTTATTTAATATCCACTCAATTTTGCTTCGTAAATAAAGTATGACCTGGTGTCACGAAATATAGACACCAGCACTGGTTAAAAACGGCAAAAAGCAAATAATTATTGCGGCAAAAATCTCTAAATCACGGAAGTGGTGATCGTGTGCATGGGGGCTGGAGCATATCATTAAAATAGATGGCTAATATATCATAGCATGAATGCTATAAAATATGATATGTCGTGTATTCAAACTGTGCTCATATAACATAGTCGCAAAACATCCGGTAATTTTATAGGTCTACCCAAGACTCGAGTACTTCAACATACTGCTTTGACATGCTGACCAGCACTTGTCCCTCGAGACATGTCTCATTGGCTCCAAGAAACGTTCTGATTTCATTCATTCCTAAATATGAACGTCACATTATGCATATTTCAGATCCTTACCTTTGAACCTTCTGACAAAAGGCCAGCATTGATATTATTAATCAATATTTCGTAAAACATCCAATATAGGTTAAATGTGTTGTTGGACCATCTCGATAAATCTAGACAGTTAATCTATCATCAAAATACCTATATAATCAAGAATGTGTCATCAGGCTATTTGTAGAAATCAAGTATTATTATACCAGAGTGCCTATACATTCAAATGTGAAATGAACGTGACACTAATAAACTTCAAAGCAAGCAGGGCCGCGCCGTGGCTTTGTGGTTGAGCTTTAGACTACAGAGCCCCCTTCGCTGTACCGAGAATAGGTTCGATCCCCCTTTGGACCTTAGGTATATAAAGGAAGTTTTCCTGCGGAGTACGCGGGATGGTTTTTTACGAGGTTTCTCCTCGGTTTTCCACAATAGGCCTACACCGGAAACCTAAAGTCGTTATATAGGTGAAATACCTTTGATTACGACGCTAAACACCAAATAAACAACAAATCAAAGCAAGTATTTCTGATGTAACAGCTTATGATACGAGACAGGAATAGGAGGACAGAAGGTAACTTACGACTCAAAGCTAGTAAAAATGTGACTGGCTCTCCCCATCAACATGCCCAATGTCACAGAGTTATCAGGCTATTCCAGCTCATATATCCCAACTTGCTACATAACGTAGCTGCAGTGTGACATGATAAGTTTAAAATTGTCCATGTTTATTTATTTACAGTTAGTTTATTAGTTCAAATGTGTTTCACGTGATTGGTGTATTTAATTAGCTAGGCTATACCTGCGGTATATGTTATCAGTCACATCGCCTAATTAATCAGCATATGCCCAGGGGTTTACACTGCCAAGTCTTATTGTCGCAAGTTATTGCCCCACCGTAAACTAATTGACTCTCGTTTCGTTTAACTGCTTTCTGCACTCAGGCTAGCGGTTCAGTTAAAAAACCAACATTTTCATCAATTCAGATAGAAAACATCTGGAGGACAGGCTGGTTAATATCACGTACCAGTATCCTTGCATATGCTGATATACCCCTTTACCGTTTTTCGACTCACATTTGCGGAAATCTCATAATAAAGAGTAAAGTCATTGCCTCTGAATCCTGTTTTAAAAATTGTTCGTGCATGGAAATAACAAATTCAATAGCTGGTGCGTCACTAGACAGCAACGACAGGTATAACGACAGGTATACTCAGATGTATTCTAGAAACTCCGCCCTTCGTCTTCTTTAGTAGGTTGACATACATATAATATATGATCTATATTCTAACATAGATAGCATTGTCACAATGGATATACCGCACATGCACTGTAATCGTGGCGTTCTTTCTTCATCAAATAAACTGATATCTATAGTTACCCAATTTACTCAATTTACTCAATTGTATAACGAGTAAGAAACAAAGACATAGAGACAATTATCTACTGTGGTCAACATGATTATACCTTGTTCATGCGGCATTTATAAGCATGGGCACATAACAAAAACATGACTAAAGTGGAATATCAACTTAGAATAAGCGACGTTTCGACCTAGATGTCATTGCTTGAAAACGGTATAGCATCTAGGCTGAGGCGCTTATCTATACATCCAAAAGTTGATAATCCCTCTTTGTCATGTTTTTGTTACGTTTTTCAGTTTACAGTATAGACAATTCTAACTATGACGCAATATCTGCGACATTTTAAACAAGGCCATATTCTCTCTTATCCAGACAGATTTAGTGTACAATAATAATGACAACATGTGGGTTTTATTTAGACAGTTTCAAAATTGAACTGCGTTATAAAGAAAATGTATAGATAACAGCGCATTAGGAAAAGTTATCGAACCTATGCAACTGGCATGGCATAAAGAAGATTTACGTACCTCCACATTATACTTATTGATTTCCGAGAACCTCTAGCTGTGTGGAGCAGTAGATTTGGATTGAGCTATGTGTGGATAAGGAGTGTTGCGAAGGACACTCCCTCCCAGTCGGCGTTATAAACTTATGATAACACACATGGTCCAGACACACCTCAAAGTTACAAAAATTCTGCAGATACGTTTTAATAATACAAAAAAGAGGTTAACAACGAAGGGTTTAAAACAGCTTCTTGCATGTATGTGCTACATACGGATTATAAACTTAATACTTACCAAAAGTAGGGCGTTCCCGTAACAAAACATGAATAAATGTTTGTACATCTGACAAGGTACAGCGGCCCAAAATGGTTATGTTTCTATACAGCTAAGTAAAAGGACTAAGAAGGTGCGTTAAATGTGTTATATCGGCTTTAGCAGAGTACCTCCAATAAAACCCAACAGCATGGCAGGCCACTTGTAAATATATGTGTACATAGTGTCTTATATACATGTATGGTTACTTTCATGTCACTTTATAAATAAAGTTTGAATCTCAATAGAACTGGTTCTTTCCGAACCGTCTTTTATCCAACCTTCAGTCGTACCAGCTCTATAGAATTGCTACTCTCTGAACCGTGAACGAACAGATCCCTGGTGGTAATATACCTATAACACAGACACGTCCCCTAATCGACTAACCCCACGCCTCACACGCTGTGAATCCAACGACATGTCTGCATTCCAATGTTGGGAGCAGAGCAAAGAGGGTTTAACGGAATTAAGTTTCATATGAATGTTTTCAGACCAAACATGTCACCCGTTAGTCACATCTTCATCGTGAAAACGAGCGCCGGTGAACAAACAGTTCAACAGAATTGTTTTTTTACTAACGTTATTAACAATCTACAATCAAAATGTAAGCTTAGATACCATCAATTAGTAGGTTAATCGCTGTGACAAATAGGCTTATAGCCTATTCCTACACATATTAGAGTAGACCTGGTACCTTTTGTATACTGAACTGCATATATGTACGGAGCCGTGGAAGGGACATCCAGAAATATATTTTTTATCTCGGACCCCGACATAATTATCTCGGGGTCCGAGATAATTAACCAATGGAATTTAAGAAATCATGAACGACGCGTTTTCATTGGTAAATTATCTCGGACCCCGACATAATTATCTCGGACCCCGGACAAACTTTTCTTTTATTCTGACGCCAACTACGAATGTTGGGGCTGCATTCTTCATAATTATCTAAGTTAGATTGTGTGAATCTTAAACACACCCACATTATACCAACGTAGCTCCAAGTCAATGGTTTGGCCTATTGTCCCCGCCCTTGGGGATTCCAAACGTTGAAGATCGCACAATTACTTATAAATTTCATATTTTTTCATGTAGTATACATTGTATGTTGCATTCGAATTCTCGTATATATCGGTGCTGTCCCTTCCACGGCTCCGTAGAAAAACATATTTAATAAGGTAAAAATACTTATTCGGGGTCTACCAAGTCACTTAATGTTTTCATCGTAATGTGAAATAAATCGTTTTTTTTTTTTTCAGATATCAGCTTAAATTACTTTCGTCGATGTTGTTAATAATGCTTGATTAATATTACGGTGTTGCCTGTGGCTTATATACACATACCGCTAATTGAATCGACAAGTTCTTTAAAACTTGCTGCATGAGTTACGACGGTAACACACATGTATACCGGAGATCGTCTAAAACAAATAGTCCACATTTGGCCAAAGACTTCTGCTGTTGAATAAATGTGACGTCCAAATAACATTATCACCTAGTAATGATTTATAACAACTTAACGATTTATCCTGGTGTCATTTTTGTTTCGTGATTTTTCACGTTGCCTATGTTTAAAATTGTGGGCTAACATCTATATGATTCTCTCAGTAATTATGAGAATTCTGTTTGGAAACACCATTGTCCTGTAAAACGTGCACTATATGAACTCTAAAGAACAAACTCAAACAAGTGGCTCAAAAACACCATTGTCCTGTAAAACGTGCACTATATGAACTCTAAAAAACACAATCAATCTTGTAGCTCAGAAACACCATTGTCCTGTAAAACGTGCACTATATGAACTCTAAAGAACACAATCAAACAAGTAGCTCAGAAAAACCATTGTCTTGTAAAGCGTGCACTATATGAACTCCGAAGAACACAACCAAACAAGTAGCTCAGAAACACCATTGTCCTGTAAAACGTGCACTATATGACCTCTAAAAAACACAATCAAACAACAGCTCAGAAACACCATTGTCCTGTAAAACGTGCACTATATGAA
>JAVFBZ010049541.1:0-10302 GCA_032466195.1 Katharina tunicata
GATCTACACGTCCTTGAATACCATCAAATTTACATTGATATTTGGGTTTTGCGTTTCTTTTTTTGAAGAGTGTATACTCACGTAAGTTAATATTTTTGGTACCTCTGTTTGTTTTATTTGAGTTTTGTGATTTATTTCAGATACTTTCACCCACATTTGGTTGATAAACTTGTATTTATACAAACTGTCGGACCAGTCGCTATACAACAATAACATTCGATGGTCGGGGAGACCGTTATTTACTGACATTGTTTGATATTGTTAGTACCTCTGTTTGTTTCACTTGAGTTTTATGATATACTTCGGGTTATTTCACTCATATCACAGTCTACCCATTTATCGTTTTTCGATTCAGAGGCTTGATAAAGATATATCACAAGATATTAATACAATGCTGACATACATGTATAGAAGTGGATGTGTGAAGTGTATGTCTACCAAAAATCACCCCACCCCATCTCACCTGTTAAAGTTGATGTTACATCTTAAGTAAATACCTTTCCAGCTGGGTTTATATGCATACCCGGGATATATGTTTAAAGACTTACCTGTACCAGAGTTGGTAAGCCCGAGTTTCGAAAATAAAAAAAAGTGTTTACAACGTGCCCCGTTCTCTCCTAGTTATGTAAAATGAAAATAAGTTGGTGCACTAATTATCTCTTGTGTCAGCTATTCAACTCTCGACAGAATCTAACAAACTATAACTAAACTGTATTTTCGTTTTTTTTTTATAACATTCTCGGGCACCAAACAGATTCTAGTTCAGAATTTTTTGCAGGCCGGATATCTGAGGGATTTACGTGGTCGGCATTTACCGCTGGCGATTTGGTGCCTGGCTGAGGGCCTGAGGATCGTGGGTTCGATTCCCTGCAAGGGTCTCAGCCTGCAAACAAATCTGAACTAGAATCTGTACAGTATCACAGAGTGTTATCCTTAAATAACGAAAATGCTTTTAATCGCCACTTTCTAAATGACACATATTTATAACTCTAAACGTATTCCGTGATGTACAGATCTTAAATTGATAGTTTGTGTAAGAGATGGTTGGGTACTGGCATATTCTATTGACTAAGTGGACAGGTGGTGATATCCGCACATCTGCACGAAATGCAAATCAGCCATCTTCAGTAATTACAACAACACCTTTCCTTTTAGCTTATTGACAAGTGGATATGGAACACTGCGTACAATCGACCGATCTAAATACAGATGACATGCAGTGCTTGTTGTCATATAACTATTTATCGCTCGAATTTAAAAGATACAAAATCTGGAAATGTACAGGTTAGTGCTTTTTTTTTTATAAAGCTAGTCATATTAAGGCTCTTACATTTAAATGCTTGTTAATGGAAAGGAAGAAATAACCGTGGTTGTAACCCGAGAACTTCCGCCTATTGTGCCTTCCTCACCTAGATAGAATGTTAACCGGAATTTCTCGCAGGTAGTCACGTTGAATGGGTTTCAGCACTGGTTTAGGCCACGCAAACAGTCTTTATCCGTATTTATGATACACGCTGAACTGTGTACCGTATAAATATCTCCTTCTTGAAGTTAGTGGGTGTCTTCCTGATGAAAAGACGTTTCATCAAAAGTTTCTTGATAAAGCTTATTTCTGACAACGCATTTTGTATGGGGTTCCAACACGACCCAAAAACTAAAAAACTCCAATCGCTGAGGATATTAATGACTTGTATCCATCAATAATATGATATATGCCAAGTACCTGTGTCGCCCTTCCTCGGAATATATCGGAATTACATCGTAAGTAAATACTTTTCCATCTGGGTTTATATGTGTACCCGGGATATATGCTTAAAGACTCAACTGTAACCGAGTTGGTAATCCCGATTTTCAAAAACAAAAGTGTTTATGACTTGCCCCATTCTCTCCTAACTATGTAAAATGAAAATAAGTTGGGGCACGACTTATCTCTGGTGTCAGATATTCAACTCTCTACAGAATTTGCCAAACTATAATTAAACTGTATTTTTGTGTTTTGGGATAACACTCTCTGATGATATTTGTAATAAAAAAAAAAAATAGATATAGGCCTACAGACAAACAGGTTAGACACAGCGAAAACAGTACACCATTATCAATGGATTTCATGTATATAGTAAATTATCGCAAAAAAAGATAACAAGGCATACCAAATTCATTTTGACTATTCTCTTATTTAATTTTGATTTGTTAGGAGAAGAATTAGTTTTGTTGACAGACTGTCGTTCAATCTGAGAGAAAATGTTATATAATTCGCAAAACTGCCAATGTTACTATACTTCACTATGGTTACAAATTATATCCCGATTTTTATAGAGGCCTGAGTAGGCTACATCGAATATTGAATATACTAGTAGCATATGCATACCGATTACTTGATACATAAGGAGCATAAGCATACGGGTCACATGATATGCAAGGAGAATTGGCATATCAGTCACTGAGTATACCAGGAGCATAGGCATATCGATCACTAGTTATAAAAGGAGCATAGGCATATCGATCATTAGTTTACAAGGAGCATAGGCATATCGGTCACATGAGATACAAGGAGAATTGGCATATCAGTCACTGAGTATAGGAGCATAGGCATATCGATCACTAGTTATAAAAGGAGCATAGGCGTATCGATCACTAGTTATACAAGGAGCATAGGCATATCGGTCACATGAGATACAAGGGACATAGGCATATCGATCACTGGTTATACCAGGTGTATAGGCATACGGACTGTTTCAGGAGTACATTCATACCAACCCCTGAATATACAAGGAGCATAGGCATACGTAACACTGGATATATCCCAGGGGCATATAAATATCAATCACTTGACCACATACTTACCAGTGGACATACCAATAGAATATACAAACCGATCACTGTATATAACAGGAGAATATGTATACTGTTGGCTGGGTACCAAGAGCACAAGCATACTGATTACAGGATATACGTATCAATCAATGGATATACATGGGCCACAGGCATACCGATCACTAAATATAACAGGAGCATAGGCATACTGAATATACTGGATATACCAGGGAACAGGATTACAGATCACTACACATATAAATAAGCCCTAAATAAATCAGCGTCTGCTGATTACTGGATATACCAGGGGCATAAACGTAAAGATTACTGGAAATATCAGGGGCATTGGAACACCGGTATTTGGATATATCCGGGGCATAGGCATTCTGATCACTGGATATACCAGAAACCGTAATAAATGATTCCTGAACATACGAGTAATCTCAGAATGTACCGATCTTTAGAGGAATACCAAGATCTGAATACACCGAAAATCAACAGTAACTTTGACTTCCATCAAAACAAAATTGGTGTTTACAAATTTCTCCAAAGCTACTTTATGAAATAGAAACCAGACTGTAATTGAATATTCTTCAGAAGAAATTTAGAAATGAGGTGATAGGTCGAAGGGAGGGACGTCAGCTGGTCACATAGAATGTTCACTGTACGACTTATTGATTGCTTATTGAGCTGTTGGGCAGAACACAACTTCTCACTACACAGCTATTGAAATATTAGTTGAAAACTATGATACTTAAAATCAGTATTATTTGATGTATTGTGTGTTTTGAGTTGTGTCATTACACTCAATTATTTCTTACGCGAAATGCTAATTGTGCTTTCTGTGTTGCGTAGTTAATAGACTTTTATTGATAAACAAATGATATATGAATTTTCCTTCGAAATTATTGGCTGATAATGCATATAACGTGTAGTGTATTGCGTTAGCAGTATGTGTCACGATCAACACAAAACAGCCAAGCAACGGACGCGTCACATATCAAGTGCACCATGGTGATCACGTGAAGAGCACGCTTAACAAGATTGCCACAAGGTATCTAAGCTCAATTCTTCTTAGGTTGTTCAGGTTAAGAACCACATTAGGATTTGTGCACGCTTTGAACTATCCGCAGTAGAGTTTCGAGGTAGAAGGGATTGGCTATTAATGAAAACTGAGAGTACAGAGGTTTGTAGATAGCAGATACATTTATATTAGTGATATAATACCTTGTGGAATATGACAATACTTCAGTAGTCCAAAAAATGGATTTTGACTGAAGTGCTGTGGTTCAAAAAGTAGGTTGACATGCTATATATATTTTTTGTACATTTTCCAAGCCCAATTGCCACCTCTTTCTTTCAAGGTATAACAATATGCTCAATAATATTTCCATACAATTTTTCAATGGATGAACTTAGCAAAATTACTACATAAACATAACAGGGATTTGTTCGTGGTTTGCAGCCTCCAGTTGGCAGTATCGTCGCCGTAGCATTCCTGGAACTAGATATAGTATACCAAAGACCTCATCGGTTGAGATCATAATTATACAGTCTCATTATTTAAGTATCATACGCCTCTAAACCACTATTGGTCAAATCATAGTTTTCTTAGTCCAGCATCCAGGCAGTATTTTCTTTATTTGACCTCTCTAAATATATACCTGCTACAAACGAACGTATACAAGTTTTGGTATAGCGTACAAATTCCCATATAGCCCAGATAATTGCGAGCAGGCAAAAACACATGACGCTTAATGAACAATCACGTGAAATCAAAATTTTGTAGGCATTTTACATTTCCAATCAGTCAAAATATTTCATATTAAGGGTATCGGGTTAGCCAAAAGTCTGTATTTGGAGTCTGCACGACTGGTGATAATTCATGGAAACTAAATATCATGATGTAAAACGAAATTGTCAAAATATTGAACGAAGTGAACACCAAAGGCTTCAAAGCTACACTACTTAGTTTTGTATCCAGGGAGATAAACTCTGTGATAGTAATTAAAATATATAATTGAATTTATTGTACAAATAATATATTAAATATGCAAGCGAGAAAGCCTTTGTGATTTATAAGAATTTAAACATATTATTATAACAAATGAAAAAGCAATTTGCATGCCGACAGAATGAAATACAATTTACCTGAGCTATTAACTTTGAGTGCGTGAAAATCTCAGTGGTATATTAAAATTACTATTTTTTTCTATTTTTGTTCTTTTGAAATAAGAACATCACAAACGACTTTGTTAAAAACAGTCCCGACAAAATATATAATTTTTTTTTTTATAAATGTAGATAATTTTGCCTCCACCGAGATTCGAATCCAGGATATAACTAACAGGACCAACGCTCTATAACCGACTGAGAGACACGGCAGATTTTTTTTTACCCAGGTAAATTTGGCTGTATATATCTTTTTTGATAAAGGCTGCTATAAATATAGTTATGTTATTAACGTTTGAAGGTGAACGTGCTATCCTTATATCGGAAAAATGTATCGATCCTAAATGGACATACCTTCTAATACGTGACAAATGTATTACACAGCTTGACATACCAGACGAATGAACGCTTCTCGTAATGAATGCAAATGAATTACATCAGGACTAACATCTGTTGCTCTGTGCTTCTCCAGTGTTTGGAAGGCTATATTTCAGAATATTGATATATTGACGTTTAGCTAGAAAACACGAACAAATCTGTCAGTTTGTAAAAAGTATGTACCTCCAATTATGTATACCGTGAAAAAGCTACTTATCAACATCTGTATGTGCTGAAAATGTATGCAATATAATATATACATGAGCTTACAGAGTACAGTTATTCATGAAGTTGATATAAAAAAGAATTCAGTTAATTGCAGGAACAAACCAATAGGCTTATACCTCCATGTATACATTACCATTCAATACGTCAGACATTTTACATTCATTATATAACTACCTAATTATTCTTGTATGCATGATAGAACCTTTATGGGATGTTTTCAAAAATTATAACCTTGGACCATATATGTGTTGAGCAACGACTCCCTAAGGCCGCTCTGATGAATTTAAACAGATTTATAAAAAAATCTGGAGATTTTGGGAGTTCTTTAATGTTTTAAACGTAGTAATGAATATAGAGGGGCAAGCTTGGGTATACTTTTTAAAGCAGAAATGACGAAGATAACGGCAGACAGTTGCACAACATACATGTAACAACATATGGGATTCGCTTTCTGTTACGATTAAGTACACAATCTGTGTCAAGAATCCATCACTCCCCTGATAATGCCAAAATAAAGAGCCAAAATAATGAGATCAAAATTAGTTCCTCGTTCTTCGGAGTTTCATTACACTTGCATTACAGTATCCACCTGTCTCTGTATTGATATCATGATGACCACATCATAAAGTAAGCCGTGTGAACCGCTGAAACAAATTGTAGTTTGAGCCTGTATAATATTTTAGACAGTTCACTTGTTGGAAGTCTGTATCAATAGGACACATGTATCATATCTCCACGACGGATAAATGTTAGCTTTTAAATGTTGTTTACCACAGTAAGTATCACAGATTTGACCATTTTATTTAAAAAAATCGAGTGTAGTATTTATGTCCAGACTATTTTTTCTTAAAACATAGTAAGTTCTTTTCTTAAAACACTGAGTAAAAGAACAAAAACACCACAGACTTTCTAGCCTGATCTATAATTACTTTTGGCGCCTCAAACATCGATAAATTGTACTTAAATTTCCCACCAACGTAAATATAGCATTCTACGTTTTTCAAGCGGGTATTGTCGCAGTCCCATTTAAAATTACATTTTTTATTATTTGTGCTTGACATCATAATATAAGTTTTATCTGCATTGACTGATAATTCCCAATCACAGCAATAAATTCTAATTTTAATAACTCGTAAGTACAATTTATGACAGAGAGTTTAAATAAATGATGAACTCCTGTCCTGTGAGCGACTTGAGAGGTCAGACGTGAGAATACTATAGATCCTTAACCTTGTTCTAACCGTCACATGACCCAAATCTGTGATATTTTGTTTAAATTTTATTTCATATTCACAAAGTTGAGTAATTGAAGTTTAGTTTAGAGAAGTTTCCTATATAGATCTGACGATACAAATGTTACTACAAGATTCCAAACACTTGAGAGCAATACACTGATGTTCAAATTGTATGTGTAATATTTATTATAATAACAAAAAGTCGCTAAATCACCCCATTTTCTCAGTTTTCTTTGAAGATTACACACCTAGCCATTTCGGTCCAGCTCGACGTTGTTCAAAACGTAATGCCAGTCGTGACATTTTTGGGTTGGTGAAATGAAACGCTTATTGATGCATGGTCATTATTGAAACGAAATCTCATAACAATAGTTGAAATCCAGGAAATCCTGATAGTTCACCAAGCTATACACAATAAGATGGAGTAAATATTGAGCCTCTCAGGTAATTCCTAATCCTTGTAAATCCAAGCCTACGACCCAAGGTAAATATTTCTCTATTCGCCGATAATTCCCACTCACATTGTTTACAAATAGATTCCCGGCAAAAGTTCTATAGCTATTTTTGTCAATTCCCTCTGAAGCTAAATATATATTTCAAGTACAGTGTGGGGTATGTGACCATGTAGCAGATCGACTTGTCTCTTGTCGGACAACAGCTGTATCGAAGGGCAACAAGTCCGACCTTAGAAAACGAGAGCTGATATTGATGTCCACTCCGACTTGAGAAAACGAGAGCGGAGATTGATACCCAGTTCGACCTGAGATAACGAGAGCTGATATTGATGTCCACTCCGACTTGAGAAAACGAGAGCGGAGATTGATACCCAGTTCGACCTGAGATAACGAGAGCTGAGATTGATACCCAGTCCGACCTGAGAACGAGAGCTGAAATTGATACCCAGTCCGACATGAGACAACGAGAACTGAGACTGATACCCAGTCCGACCCAAGACAACGAGAGTTGATGCGACACGTATCCAACACTGCACTATAACCTATATCAACATTGGATAGGGATATTGGATGTTTTTCAACTGGTAAGTGAATTATTACATGTTGAGGAAATAAACTGGACTGTATGAATAATTTGTGCTACCTTAAACAAAATCTCGAATGTCACGAGCCTGAAAAATCACATTTTACACGTGCATGACGTGGACATTGGTGTATATTGGTGGGCTGTCTACATTATTTAACAACAATCAGAGATAACGTATTGAAACTGAAGTGTTTACTTTTTGGAACATTTTGTCAAACTTTTACGTTCACTCAGCTCAAAGGCTCGAAGGGCTACTTACAATAATGTAGGCTCGCCATTTAAAATAATGCAGCGATAGTGCCCAAATGTTTGCTATGAAAACCACGCTGTTTAGTTTACTTAATTAGCCTACAAAACCTGTCAGGACTAAAAAAACAAAATATAACAGGTCAGAATACATGGAAACGATATTTAAACGGTAAAACAGGGTTTCTTTGACTCTTACATATTGACTGGCCATTTTTTTGTTCACCCAGAATGAGCTATCCCTCTGTGCTGTATATAGCCAGTAAGTTTAAAGCTGATTACGTGGTAGGCCTAATGCTTAACGATTTTATCTATTTTTTTCTTTGTTTTACAGACAACTTCTTTTCTCTGTTTAATTTGATATCAGTTGGTAGTAAAATTTAGACCACTCATTCGCCAGTGCACTTTGTTTTTTTTTGGGGGGGGGGACAGTACGACGACAACAAGAAGGGCTTGCCATAACATGAGTATTCTTCTCAATCTTGAGAAAGGTACGAGCTTATTTTAGTATGAGGGAAATTCTGGCGACGTAATCACATAAAGTCGTTCTGTACTCGCTTCACCTATGAGTGTTTTCTACCAAACAGTAAACGGGAATCCCCTATGGCAAGCCGTTTTATCACTTCTCTGATTATTGCACATATGTGGAAAAGATTTCCACATATGTTTAATAAACTTTTATTTTAAATATGTAAAATTCTTTTTTACATATGTTAAAATGTATTCTACATATGTAAAAATCTTTTCCACATATGTTAAATAAAGTAGTTATTCTACATATTTGAAAGAGAATTTAACATATGTAAAACAAACCTTTATTTAACATATGTACAAAAGAGTTCCACACAATACAGTTGCTGAGTAAGGATTTCTCCCTATTGTGTAATCCCGTGTATTGGCGCGTTAACTGAGGAAAATTACAAATGTCGCATGTTGCAATGACTATCTCCTTTAAAGTTTTGGCGCAATATAATTTGCGAAATCGAGGCTGCAAGGGAGAAGTGAGTAATTGCTGGTTGATGTGAATTTATTTTACATATGTACAAAAGAGCTCCACTCTCCTTTTATTTAACATACGTTAAAAATCATTTTACATATGTTAAATAAACGTTTATTTTACATATGTAAAATTCTTTTTAAAATATGTTGAATTGTTTTCTACATATGTGAAAAAGATTTGTATATATTTAAATAAATATCTAATTCAACATATGTACAATTATTTTTAACATATGTTGAATTCTTTTTCACATATGTGGAAAAGAATTGTACATATGTCAAATAAGGAGAGGAGTGATAAAACGGCTTGCCATAATCCCCAGTAGAGGGCGCTGGGACAAACAAAGTATTGAAAATGGTACCGAATACAGGGAATACTGATACGAACACTCTGATACGAAAACGTATCAGATGCCTAGAGGCGAGGCTCATCGGAAGGCCTATATGATGATTGGTATTGTCAATGGACGTATACGAGTTCAACGTTTTGGAGTTTAGAGGTATTTTGCTAGCCTGGTATTTTTGATAAACAAATGTAACAAGGTATTCAGTGAGGAACAAACACTAAAGCCGCAGAAATATATTTCTATCGACCGACCTATGTAACAAATTCCTGTTAATATCTATCAGAAGCCTTATATTCCAGGGACTCTTTCGCAAAATGTTTTATTGTCGTACGATGCTTTATTGTCGTACGATGTTTTATTGTCGTACGACATTTTGTGAAAGTGTCCCCTGAAGCCTATTTTATAGAGCAGCTTTAGGTACAGAAAAAACTTTTGAGCATCAACAAATATCAGAATTGTACATTGTGTATGCATGTACATATGCGCATATGTATGTGAGTTTATGTATGTATATGTATAAATGCATTCATTTTTTATGCTTTGTATGTGTATAGAATTTGGCTCTGGACTCGATTCCCAAAGAAGAATTGCACAATCTTTTTTCGTTTTCAACATATATTTATTTTTTTTGAGTAAGAAAATTGGCAGTTACGTTAAGTCATGTGTAACCGAATGGACATGTACATGTAATTTCATGTACTTCTTTGCAAAGTCAAAATCTTGTGGTAGTATGAAATCTTCATAGCTTCATTTAGATATATATATGTCTCAACCTTGAACCAGGTAAAGGCTCCAGGGTGGACATTACTCCTTTTGTACTACAGTATGACCAGCCTAGCACC
>JAVFBZ010049552.1:0-10302 GCA_032466195.1 Katharina tunicata
TCAGGTCCACTGAGAGGCTTGAACCCGTGCGGTACATCCAAGGAGGATCTGCAGTCAGACGCGCTAACCACTGAGCCAAGGCGCGGGCCCTTCAGTCCGTTTGACTGTGCTTCAATGTTGTCGATGAAGTCAGCACCTCATTTCATACTTTAGGTTAATAGACTTCTAGAATTACTTTCTCTTTCATCAAATACACTTGTCTCTTTATCTGACATAAACTCCTTTTCTCCTTTGAATTTCTGAACAGCTCCTTGGTGTCTAGTCTACAAGATGGCGGCCTTCTCATACGTGTTCGAATGTAAAAAACAAAAATCGATTTTTTTTTTCTTTCTCGTATTGATCACAGTGATAAATCCCCCAGACTAAAATACTTATAAATACCCACTTATTCATTAAGTATACACTTGTTACTTTTATTTCTCCCTCCTTTAATGAAGCTATTGATACCGTCAGTTTAGATAACCGTTGATTTTCAGTCCCCATAGATCTGAAAACCTTAAAGACAGTATTTCATAACTATGTTGTCTTTATCTTGAAGTCACATACGCACCGAAAATTTAGATTTTTCAACTAATTCCGTTTGCCTTGATTTTTACAAGATTTGATGTTTGTTCAAAAATTAAAACAGTCACATTAAAATAAAAATTATTTATTGGGTACAAAACTTGTACGGACCAGGAGAAATCGAGCAGTTATTCGAATTTAAAGGTAAGAGGGCTGTCCATATTTGCTATCAATGACTTTGATCCAGCTGCGGTGAAAGACCTTGTTTGTAACAAGCCAACATTTTCAACCTTGTAAGGAGTGTGGATTACACGGTTAACTAGGAGTGACGTTAGTACACCAAAGTGTGTCTGAGCTGTGACAGCAGACTGACACATTTCCAATTAAAAATTCTGACAGAAAATTCATTTTTTTAGTTATTATAAAACTCTCCTTCAACCTACAAATTTGATGTTGGAATTATTGGAAAGCCTCTCACTTGTACTTCTTGAGAAAAATGTCAATTTTTCATGAGATTCTGTGATAGTGCAAAATTCAGAACTTTTGACTACGTATGTTACTTTAAGAGAACTTCACAAGGGACCTGGGCAGAATGATGCAAAGCAAAAAGACAGAAACCGGAAATTGAGTCAGACTTTGGTAAGAGAGCATCAGTAACCACTCACGTAACACCTACGCTTCTCATTAGAAGCTCTCTAAAGTAAACAACTCCACATACTGTTTAAGCTAAATCATCTCCAAGCTTGACAAGATAAATTCCATCCCATCTTTTAACGCCTAATTCCAATCTAGACAGATCCCCAGATAAAGCCTTGTGATGTCTAGATGCCGGCTTGATCTACATGTCTTATGCTGCATAGTTCAGTTTATATTAACAACAGAGGCCTGCTAGTGAGTGATAGATGATAAACTTGCATATCTGTCTTGTCTTATAATTCAAGTTAAAATAATATTTGAAGGTCGCATGTGTTATTTGACAAGAATTGAGTGGCCCACATATTCAACAATACTAGTCACAGTATTTAATTTTGAATCCTGTCATGTAATTTTTAAAGCACCTTACATAATGTTCCTTAATTTTAAAGATTTTTGAACAAGAACAACAGAACAATTGTCCAAAAGGACCTATGTTTTAATAAAGCCAAGATTGCTCATAGATAGTTCATACCATTTATGTACATGTACAGATCTATGCATGTAGAAAGACTAGCATTTGTCAAGACATAATTTATTCATTTATTTCATTGGTTCTAAAAGTAATTTTTTGCAACAAAAAAAAAAAAAAAAAAAAAGATAGCAGAGGTGTAGAATAACATATTAATAGCAAATGGAGAAATAAAATAAAATCATAGTACACTTTTCTTGATGCAGGTAATTTTTATTTTTTTTTATTTTTTCATATTTATATTGAATTTCGATGTGACTTTGTTATTTTTTGTTATGTTAATGTCTTTGCTTTCTATTTGAAAATGCTGTCGACTTATAAATCAAATTCCCTCGATCATTTAGTTTGATTTGCTTTTGTTAATACTACTCTTACTGTACAGAGGACCACCATTAAATTGTCTTGATTGTAGACCTCCTGTGTTATTGGCGTCATTAAAAAAAAGAGAAGGAATTTAGCCTCGTGAGGAAATGTACCAGAATACAATTGGGTCCCTATGGATCTGATAGCAGCATGTAGACCTGTACAATTCACTAATGAGCCATTCAAGTTGATTCAACGTACATGTGGCAAACAGCCTCAAAAACAAAAAACATGTACATATACTTGTACGCACCCAGGAAATCATACAAGTGAAAACCCATGCCTCGCGTAGAAATTTAAAAAAAATAATGAATGTGACTTACGCAGGATTTGTAAAGAAATGTGTGACATATTATGTAGAGGTGTATGCTGTGTTCGTGATAATGTTTTTCAATTTATTATTTATATATGTATGAAAGATGAGGATTTGCTTCACTGAGAAAAGGGATATTTCACTGCAGTGAGATAACACTTTTGGATTTTCACTCCGAATTGTGTTGCGTCATATGCGTTAGTTTTCATTGTGACGTTGTATATAATTTCATGACGCAACACACCTGTGTCATCATTGACGTCATCTTTCGAATAACGTCATTCTATTTGACGTCACGCTCCGAACAACATCATGCTAGTCTGAACTCGTCTGATTTGAAATGGTCATTGAAAATGTGACAACGCATGGTGATTTACGAATTTATCGACGATATAAATAATAAAAAGAATTTTTTTCACCAGTCACTCGAGCAATATTTATTGTATTCACACTTCACTGTGTAATATCCTCTTTTTTTTTTTAGAAAAAATTCATCCTAAACCTTTTACCCTTGTTTTACGTGCTCATATCATCTGTTCTATTTGGCTGTGTTTTCAGGTTCAGAAGTACCTGAATCAGTTCCTATCACTCCACCATAAAGAACAGTTGATAAGCGGAGAGCTTTCACCTAGCAAACCTCTGGGCATCCTGAGAAAGACGAAACGCAGTCATCCAAACAAAGGTGGGCCCTTAGGATGTAATTATTACGTGCATCAGTGTTAAGCGGCGTTTCCATTTGTACGGATGCGGATGCGGAAACGGATACGGCTGCGGATAATTTTGCTTTGTGTGTCCATTCATCCGATTTTCCGTATGCAGACACTGAAATTGCATTGGAGGCATACGGTTCCGCATACGGAAAACGTACCGATCGCTACATGATCCGGTCGAAGATTGCCGTATCCGTGTCCGCATCCCCATCCGGACAAATGTAAACCCTCTCTATATTAACAGTTAGCGCGATTTATCCGCATCCGCACAACTGGAAACGCCGCTTTAGTCTCTTATATACAGGAAAGAAAATGAGATCAGCACCTTTTTCACAGGCATCTATTAAAAAGTGTCAACTAAAAGGATCTGGCTCTGATCTGCATCAAAGCCGGAGTATTTTAGTTCACCCAATACATGGAGATTTACTATTCAACTGCATTTTTGACGGCCCTGCTGGCAATTGAAGCAAAATGTTTAGAATACTGCCAGCTAGCTCGAGCGCACAAAGGAAAATATCTCAGCATCCCAAGAACACCACATGTTTTCAGCTGATAACTTGAAATCAAATTATTAGATTCCTATCAAACTGACTAAACGTTTCCATGTGGTAAAGATGTTGTATGAGATTACATTTGGTGTGGGTTTGTCCGTCTACTGGCTGTACCACCTTGTGGCTAAGAATATACTTGGTCTCCAGCCATAACCTTGAAAATCACTTTTTAGATTCCAATAAAACTTTGAAATATTCCAGTTTAGTGTAAGTCTGCCTTTAGGTGGCACCACGTGATGGAAATTATGCTACATGTAGTTTTGGTTTCTGGCCATTACCTTGATCCCCCATAATCAGACTCTTATTGAATGTGGTGAAAGTATTTCATGTGGCATGATGTTTTATGAGATTGAGTTAGGTCTATGTACGCAAACTGGTGGTTCAACCAGAAGCTAAGAATAAACTTTATTCCAAGCTTTTGAACTTAAAAACTTGCTACCTGGGTCTATATCACTGACATTAGCTGCTTTTATCTGGATCTATATTATTGACATTAGCTGCTTTTATCTGGATCTATATAACTGACATAAGCTGCTTTTATCTGGGTCTATATAACTGACATTAGATGATTTCATTTGGGTCTATATAACTGACATTAGATGATTTTTTTTGGGTCTATATAACTGACATAAGCTGCTTTTATCTGGGTCTATATCACTGATATTAGACGATTTTATTTGGGTCTATATCACTGACATTAACTGCTAATAATATGTGTTTTGTTTTGGGACGATTAAAACCTTATTTTATTATGTACATGTAAAAGTGAATGTGGATTAATCAGTCAATTGGTTAAAAAATGCAAACTTGATGTTGAATACATTGGCTAAAATATGTTGTTGTTGCATAACTTGATTATTATATGCAATATGGTTTCTGTCTTTCATGACTGTGTGTTTTGTTAACAATTCTTTAATATGTTTTATCCTTGCAGGTTCTCTGAGTGACTCTGAAGAGTTATGTTTTGGAGATTCTGCCACGCCACAGAAAAGACGCAGGAGATCATCATCAGCCTCGCTCCCATCAACACCAGGCTCTGGAGTTAAATTCAGGATGAAATATTCCAAATTTGCTGCTGAAGTTTCCCCCGGGAATAGCCAAGGTCAAAACTCCCAAAGGTCAAAAAGTAGTGATGAAGATATTACAGATTCACAATCTTCATACACTCGTAGTCACCATAGCGACAGTGAATTGGACTTGACAGCAAGTGGTGACACTATGGACAATAAGTATAATCAAGGGGAGATAACTCATGAGGGATCACAGTCATTGACTTACATGAGTGGTGATGAGGAAGATGATGATTATAAACAATTTGTCAATCAGAATCATCTCATACTGCAAAGCTCAGCCGAATATGAGAAGTTTGAAGCTCTGACAGACCATCCCAGTTACCGTGACAACGAGTTTCTTTCAAATGATTTTGAAAGCAAAGATTCCTATCAAGGAAAGTCCACAGAAACAAGTCCTGAAACTGCTGATGTACAACAGAAGAACAGTATGGCTCCAATGGAATCAACTGTTAACTCGAATGAACAAAAGTCTGGTTTGAAAGTTCATCCCAGTGAAAGACAACAAATCAGTGAGGATGATTTTAATGAAGATGACTTACTTGAAAGAGATTTTTCTGATGAATTTGATGAAGCTGATTATGATAACTCGGAAAAGAGTTTAGAAAAGAAATTTGATGAAAAGAATTCAACCGAAATATGTCAGCCACGGCAAGACAGGCTCAAAAGTCAAACCCGGGAATCTTGTTCAACAGTACAAGATTTGCCAGCTGGACAAACAATTTTGCTCAAAACAAAAAGTCCAGGCAACACAGAAAGTAATGAAAACATTGAAGCTTCTCAAGAATTTGAATGTTCTCAAGAGGAAAATGAAGAAGAATTAGCTCTTCAAATTGAAAACTCGGGTGATTCACCAACTGAGAACATTTCCAGGACATCTGATGTCACTTCACCCAGTGAATTTGTTTCGGAGCCAAATGCTGAGGCTCAAAATGATTATGTCAAAAGTAAAGAAACTCCAGACAAATCAAATGAAAAGATTGAATTTTTTGAATCTGATGAAAATTCAAAGAATTCTCTTGTGTCAGAGCAATATGTTAAAAGTACTCTTATTACCGATGAAGAAGAGAAACTCTTACTAGGTAATTCAGGTGACTCCGAGCATTTTAATCAACCCACCAAGTATTCCAAGGATGAGGAAAGTTTGCATTCTGCGTCTGGAGGTGCAGTTCATTTGAAGTATGATAGTTCTGATGAACTTCTTGAAGAAGGTTTGAATTTATGTGATAAAAATGAAGTTTTAGCAAAGGAACCAATTAAAGATTCCACGCATTCTGTTAGCAATAAGAATGTTGAAGAGCATGTAGAATCTGTTGGACAAGATGAAGATGGAGGGGACAAGAATAAATCAGTTGAAAGAGTCAAACGTTTTGAAGATAATGAAAATTCTGAGGACTTTTCTTTAGCTGAAGATTCTCAACAGTCGGATAATAATGAACATTCTAGTCAAACTTTCTTTAGCGATAAAGCCAGGCTTCTTGAAGAAGATGGTAATCCAATGAGCAAACTTTTGTCCACTCAAAACATTGACGCAGACGAAATCAATCGCCTACAGTCAAACCAAACTAAGGAATGTTCTGCTAATAGTCATGGTGAAGAACAGTCGGAATCTACCAGAATTCAAGCTAATGAAACTTTCTGCTCTAAGAAGAATAACATACCAGATTTGGTAAGTCCTAATACTTCCTTTGATGAACCATTTGGGAGCATGGGAATAATTGCTGTCCGTTCTTTGGCAAATGCATCTTCAGACTGTGTCAGGACTGAAAATGATAGTGAAGCATTAGATCTCGCAAACGAAAGGTGTTCACAGCTTTTAGAAAATTCTCCAGAAAAGAAAGCTGCAAGTGAAGATAGTGACGAGACCTTACCACCCCCACCCGAAGCCGTTTCTAGAGACGGTGTTAAAAGTGATGACAGTGATAGTGATATTGAAGTTATCTACAGTTCAAAATCCCCTCATACACCACCAGAAACTGTCACCATACTTGATTCCCCTGATGGCAAAAATGGAACAACTGGCACAGACCTTGCCGATGACTCAAAAATTCAAGAGACACTGACCCAAAAACGGAGTGCAAATCAAACGTCAGAGTCGGAACCCCAGTCAAAGTTCCCAAGGATACGAAAGGATTACATTATTAAAGCTAAAGAAATCAAAATCTCTCCATTCATCAAGGAGCTAACATCTCCCAAAAAGGTGTTGTTAATTGATCTGACTTTAGAGGATAGTGATTGTGAGATTGATGATAGCCAAGGATCAATGTCTCCTGCTTCTGATAGTGTTGAGGACAAGTCATTGTCTCCCACTGCCAACAGTTCTGAGGATAACTTAAACTCCTCAAATCCTATTGGTGTTGAGGCCACCACAGAATCATCAAACTCGCTTGGTGTGGAGGATCAATTACTTTCGTCTAGTCCTGTTGGTGAAAAAGATAATTCGGTTTCAGTTGATGTTGCAGCTGATTCAAATCCTGTTGACATCGAGGAAAACTTATTGTTGTCAAGCCCCATTACAACTGATAATTTAGGGTCTTCGAATCCTGATGAGGTTCAAGACGACCAAATGTCTTCCAATTCTGACAGTTTAGAGGATAAACGATTAAAGTCAAATCTTGCTGATGATAAATCTGCGTCTTTAAATCATGTTAGTGACAACCAAGAGTCTTTGAATTCTGTCGATCTTGAGGAAAGTTTTGAGGAGTCTTCAGATTTTGTTGGTGTTCAAGATAGGATTGTGTTGTCAAGTCCTATTACAACTGGCTTGGAGGAATACTCCAGATCTTCAAGTCCTTGTGGTGTCGAGGATAGATCAGTGTCTTTTGTTGGTAACCATGATAATCCTGTTTCAGTTTGTGTGGAAGATAACTTAGTGTTGTCAAGTCCTGTTGGTGATGAGAATAGCTTGGAGTCCTCAAATCTTGTTGGTGTGGAGGATAATGTAATGTCTTCAAATCCCTTTGATGATGAAAGTAATTTAAATGATGAAGATAGTTCTGAACCTTTAAATCCTGGTGGCATTGCGGGTGAATTAGTGTCTTCAAGTTCTGTGGAGGGAAATGATGGGTCTTTAAATTCAGCTGATTTTCAGGAAATGTCTTCAAAAAGTGTTGATGTTGAAGATAACCTAGAATCTAAAGATCTTCCTTGTACTCAGGATTACACAAACTCGTTAACTAATTCACGATTTGAGGATAAATTAGTGCCTTCAGTCCCTGTTGATGATGAGAACTTAGTGAACCCAGATCCAACTGGTGTTGAGGAAAAAGAAAACCCATCAACTCACATTGAGAATAAATCTATTCCCTTTGGCGGTGAAGATAATTTAATGAGCTTACACCTAATCAATGCTGATGGTGGGACAGTGATTTCAACACCTATTGACACTGGTAAAAACTTGTTGTCGTCAAGCCCTGCTGAATCAGGTAACATCATGTGAGGAGATAATTGCGATGCATCTTGGAGGTACCTTAGAAGCCCATATTCATTGAGTTAGCTTGGGAGCGAGTGCAATAGTCATGTGACAGCACTTCAACTGGTTGTTGTTTGACGTCGTACTGCAAGGGTATTTGGCTTATATAACAACCTTGCATTACAGGTGAATGGTGGACAAATGAGAAGAAACCTCGTGAAAACCTTCCAGGAATCTTCAGCCACAGGAAAACTTCCCTTGTATACCTAATAACCTTACCTGTTACTGTTTAAGGGCACTCAGCAGTCTAACGCTTAGCCAAATGAGCCATGACTTAGCCCCAGTACCACTTGGGTAACCATGGTAACAGGATTCTAACGGTGGGCTAACATCACTAATTTATCTGTTGGGGCCACCTGGTATCTAAACACCAGTCTTATTGCTTATGGTACCTACATGTAAAAGCTACCTTTAGCACATGTTACCTAGTAACTTAGTAAGATAGGACTTGAAATCTAGAATTGACTTTCCAGTACGGTCTCTTGCAAAATCCTGACCGTAGGAATTTAAAATTTTAAAAAATATTATAACCAATAGAGACGGTTATAAGGTTTCCAAGTTTTTAGAATCTTTTTCCTGAGCAGTATTGACTATATCATATCGCTTTCATATTTGTAAGTTCGAAAAAAAATAATTTGCAAAAAAAAAAAAGTTCCTTAAAGGGGATTTGATCCAAGATCGCCTAGGTGACAGTCTGATGCCTTAACCACTAGACTACTTGGACTAACTATGTAGAACTATAAAAAAATAGAGGCACGCGTGTTTTACACACTGAAGATTTCTAAAAAATTATTAAATCCAATACAGTGTAATAATTTGAAAACAATCACATATATTATAAATATAATAAATACATCTTTAATAGTTTATTATTCCATTTGCAAATCTCTATTTTCATAGAAATCGGCCCAAAAATAACCGAAATAATGAGGTTTGATTAAAAAAGAGGTGTTACTCAACTTTTGAATTACTTACGTAATTGCTTTAATTTTTTCAAACTTTAGCTGCCTTAAAAGTTGTTATCTACAGTGTTAATTACAGACCTCTCTCATAAATTGTTCTCTACTTTTGAGTGTTTGAAAGATTTTTTTACGCTCTGCTCCCTTATTTTGGCGGCCTATAAACTGTTTTGTAATTACACAATGACATCAAAAGTTATCATTTAATGTAGACATATACTCCAGGTATAGTTCCGCAGATTTGTGGAGAAAAAAAGTATTTAAATTTCGCATCTTCATTTATTGTACTTTTTTTCATATCTGAGGCCCCAGATATCTTGTAATTATAATTGAATCCGGGAACTATTGGTGGCGGAAAGAAGTCCATTAATAGGACTATAACCCATGTAAAATTCATTATTGTAAGTCACGGGGTTTTATATCACGTGACTGCTGAATATGGCACATTTCTTACTTTGACCGGAAGTGACATCATAACCATGAAACTTCAGAAAAAAAAAATAACATATTCTTATTCTCCATTAAAAACTGCGTTCAACAATATACATCGATCATCAGACAATATAGGAAGTCAAAAGTTGTGATTTTTTCACATATTTGATCTATCATATCTATGTCACCAATTACGTAAAGCTGTGCGTTAAACCGTTCAAGAATTATCACCATTTTTATGAAAACCTTAAAAATGATGTCAAGATTAAAAATGATCTCGACCATCGTGGCTTTTCTAGACAGATTGTGGATGCATACAACAATCAGTTTTTGGCCAGGATTTCCAGTTTTCGAGAAAAGTGCAGAGAAAAAAAAAAAAAAAAATTATAATCCTTCCGATTTTAATAGGTATCCAAGTAAACTTGGAAACCTAATAACGTTGAACAGTTGGCAGCACCTTGTTAGCAGTTTTTAAATGGAGATATATGCCAGTGAGTTGTACAAATACATGTATGCGACTCACAAGCCGGGTTTTTTTTTGCGCTGTGCACTAATAATTTTTACTCTGTTTCATTGTATTATATATAGCTTTTACAAACATTGTGAACATTTTTGCAGAAATGTTCGGATTTGCCTGACCTGAACACATACAGTGAACTTGTGTAAACCGACACTTCACGGGAACAGGGCTCGCGCCGTGGCTCAGTGGTTAGCGCGTCTGACTGCAGATCCTCCTTCGATGTACCGCACGGGTTCAAGCCTC
>JAVFBZ010049563.1:0-10301 GCA_032466195.1 Katharina tunicata
TAACATATCATACAAAGACATGACGACTGAGATGGATTTTCAACTTCTGGATGAAGTTGAAAATCCATCTCAGTCGTCATGTCTATGTAATTTACCCAGCTTCTAAATGCCACTCAAACAAGATATTCGCCGTCAACATATCATACTTAAGAAAATAACCATTTAATTGCCAGTGCCAGTACCAGTGCCAGTGCCAAAGCGGGGCCACATATAACACCAAAAATTTGTGAATTTCAAAATACTGGACAACTGAAAATTAGACAAACATGATCAAAAACTCATGTGGATGTGTTTAAGAGATTGATTTATTGGGGTTTTATGGTAAGTTAATTTCAATCATATGGCAGCATGCTAGCCCAATTGGTGAAGAAAACCAACGTAAACAATGCTGGCAACACGGAAACACTACAATACATTTACAGGCCGAAAACCACAACAAATTAGCTTCCAGATGCATCTTAGCTCAGAGAGCAACAGGAGGCTCCCACCCAACCACCCACTCAAGAATCAATGAAGGATTTAAAAGAAATCGAATAACTGTTTTTGAAAGATCAAATGGTTAATCTTTATTTCATTATGACTGAATTTCCCCCCAGGGTAGCATGTTTAGACTGTCTCAATTATGCAGGATTTATTGGCTTCATTTTTCCTGATTTCCTGATTCCTTCTCCTCGGAGCATTAGGCTCTAAACTATGATATCATCAATCAATCCCTGATCATTGTTTTTTAATTTTAATTATTCAGGACAACTCTGAAAACCTGGATCCAACTCTGATATACAACATAAATAACAATTGATGAAATAACAGACACTTTACAAGAAAGGCAAAAAGAGTGCAAAGTGTACATCGCAATAGCTTAGTATATCACAGAGTAAATGTTTATGGAATGAGTTGCAAGATAATTTTGCAAAAAAAAACAAAAAAAAAAACAAGAATATGACTTTAAATGTCCAACCACACCCTTTAATGTCCACCTGTATAAACCTAAATGTCCACCCATATAACCTTATTGTTCACACATATAACTTTAATGTCCACCTATATCACATTATTGTTCACATATATAACCTTTAATGTTAACCCATATAACATTATTGTTCACATATATAACCTTTAATGTCCACGCATATAACATTAATGTTCACACATATAACCTTTACGGTCAGCCAATATTTAATTAATATCAATCATACAACCTTTAATGCCAATTAAATAACCTTTTATGTCCATGCATATAACATTGATGTTCACACATATAACCTTTAAGGTCAGCCAATATTTAATTAATGTCAATCATACAACCTTTAATGCCAATTAAATAACCTTTGATGTCCACGCATATAACCTTAATGTTTACACATATAACTTTTAATGTCAGCCCATATTTAATTAATGTCAATCATATAACCTTTATGTCAACCCATATAACCTTTTATGTCCACACATATAACCTCCAGGCTGGAGAGAATTCCCTTTATCTCAGAGGTTATGTCCATTGAATGCTGATCAAGGTCTCGTGAATTTAACCCTCCTCATTACCTCAATGGTATAGAAAACAAGAGAATATTACACTGACTGGCCAACAATAATACACTTTTCATGAAACGATACAATATTTCATAATGAACAAACGCTTACCGACACATATCACCATAAAACAATATCATCTTTATGACTTTATACATTTTGGCTATTTTATACATGATATATGCCATTTAATTTGAACACACAAGCTCTGTACAGTAGGTGCTGCCATCCACATTAACAATTTGCAACAATATGTGTGTAGTTTTGAAGAATACATCATGATTGAATTAAACCCTTATAACTACATTTGTATGTGACTGGGTTTGTGCCATAGCTTTAACATAGATTAAAATGGTCAAAGTACTATCAACACACAATAATCTACAAGAGAACTCTTATAAAACAAGAGTAAAAGCTTTTCACCATTTTCGCCTCCAAACAGTTGTCTGCAATCAAAATAAGGTTATATGTATTTGGCACTATTTGTGTGTATCCATTTGTTTAGTTACACAAACAACATCAGGTTCTGATTGCCTCGATTTTAGTAATCAGTGACTTGGAGTAGCGTTGGTACCTTAAAGTGCAGCCCACACGCCACAGCAAATTGACATGTCCTCATTGAAATATTCTGGCAGAATTGTTAGTTTTCAACAGTTTTCTTATTTTGTAACTTTTACTTTAATAATGAACTGGGGTGGAATGAGCGATAAACCTCCAACTTTTACTGCTTGAGATAAATATCTATAACGCGATTCTGTGAGAACATAAAATGACTAATTTTTGGCTCTGCGTGTTACTTTTATTAAGTACTTTCTACATTAGAGATGAATATGTGAAAATATATATATTGCAAAGTGTACTGATGGTGCAGAGAGGCAATATGTTTTGGTGTATATGGTTCTAACATGCTGCACAAGAGATTTTGTAAAAATGGTGAAGAATCGCGGAGAAAAACACAAACTTGAGTGAAAAAAAAAAACTCAAATTAGATAATATTTGATGGTTTGCCATGTTTCAACTAGGTCAACAATTGAGAGTTAAGGAAATCCCTTTCATATCACAGTAAATATTGCCATGGTAACAATTCAAGGCAACCAAAATTGCTATTGTAACAAAGGTATTATCCTTAGTATCATTTCAGAACATGTTTAATAGTAAAATTACAAAATTTGGAGGCCTTAACATATTACCAAATGCAACCGGTTTTGTTCATGTTAAAGGATAGTTTGCAGCTAAGAAAGTGGTCAATCTTGTGAAATTTGAAGAAGTATTTGAGAACAAACCAATCCAGTTTTGCTTACATAAAACTACTCATCAATCACCATCAAAAATAGATTTATAGTCATCAAAAAAGATTTGTCAAGTTAGAAGACAACAGTTTTATCCCATACATACATTTAATTGGGAAAATGTTATGTAAGTTACAATTAAAGCTTATACCTAAAAACTAGGTGGAAAGACCTTTGTTCAAGAACATCAAGAGAAGCGTAAGAAAATGTCATTAAATATGATCTACATAAAATAACATTATAATACTATAAAATAAATCATTCAGGTTTAATATTTAATGTAATGAATGATACCAATTAAGTTAACAACTTTAGCTTTTTCATCTCTGACATTTCTTTTTTCACGAAATCCTTAAACAACATAACATTTACAACAATATTAAAGTGAGCCAAAGCACATAATATAAGAAAGCACTTGGTGGATAGCTTACATGTATATACAATGTTTGGTGTTTAGCAAATATACAAAGCAGAATTGCACAAGACCCCTCATTTTTGCAGTACCAATAACAATACTTAGTGCAAATATATTTCTCTAAACAAATCTCACATGAAAGCGGAACTGTGCGTCGTCACATTCACCCTTTGATTTTCACACAAATTAAATTTAACAACCTATTTACAACTAAAGATGTGTTTATATACAAACTAATTCTTATAGAGCAAAAATAGAGCAAGTTTCGATTTTGACCTGCAAAATCGGTCACCTTAATTCACAACAAGCAAATCATATCGTTTTAATTCATAAAATATTAAACAAAGCCTTCAAAAGCAGGCATTTACTTCAGGTAGTCTAAAAATTTCATGTTGACTATTAGCAACACACCTAGAAATTTTTTTTTTTTTAATACACAATTTTTGGTTTCACATAAACATTTATTCAGCAGCTACAAAAATAATACAGTAAAATTGTATATTTACAAATTCTATATTCCACTATAGAAAGTAACTTTTCTGACATTTAAATTGTAACATAATTGTTCACACACACATTTTTATTCACTTGACGGAACGATACAAAATTGCTCACAAACATGATGTAACATAATTACGGAGTGTCTTGGAGTAAGTAACATAATTGTTATTATTCAATGAGGTAACACAGCATAAATTTTTAACAATATGATTGAAATAATTGTTTTCAAACATGATGAAACATAGCATAATTTTTTCATAAAGATGATGTAACACAGCATAAATTTTTCAGAAACCTGCTGTTAGATAATTTGTTCACAAACATGATCTAAGATAGCATTATTCACAAGAATGGTGTAACATACATGTAGCCTAAAGTGTTCACAAATTTGATGTAACATGTCCTTAATTGCTAACAACAAGTAACATAGCATAAATTGCTAAAAGCATGTAACAGCATAAATTATTCTTAATCATGATGTTACATGTACATAGCATAAACTCACAAATGAGATGTTTACACAGCATAAATTATTTACAATTTGACATAACACAGCATAAAAACATGGGGCATAGCATAAATTGCTAAAAACATGTAACAGCATAAATTGTTAGCAATCATGATGCTACATAATTTAAAAAAAAAACATCACATATAAATAGAGTAGAGGTAGTTCACAAGAAAAATGGTACACAAGTACATGTAATATAACTTGATTTTTGTCACAACCAATTTACTTACTTACAAAGTTGAATATAAGATAAACATATTCTTCTACATGTGGGTTTTGAGTATTTTAAGTACAATGATTGTGCTTACTAAAGGGTACTTCACTTACATAACGGAGGTCTATGCCTGAACAAAAAGCAGTGTGCCCCACACTAACACAACCAGATAATAGGGAATCAATTTAAGCAATGGCTATGAATAGAATGATGTTCTTTCTGGGTTAAAGTAACATACGCACTAAAAAGTTCTGAATTTTGCACTATCACATAATCTCATTAAAAATTTATATTTTTCTCAAGAAGTACAAGTTAGAGGCTTTCCAATAATTCCAACATCAAATTTGAAGGTCGAAGGAGAGTTTTTTAATAACTAAAAAACTAAAAACTGAATTTTCTGTCAGAATTTTTAATTGGAAATGTGTCAGCCTGCTGTCACACTTTGATGTACCGACGTCACTCCTAGTCAACTGTGTTAGCCACACCCCTTACAAGGTTGAAAATGTTGGCTCGTTACAAACAAGGTCATTTACCGCCGCAGGATTCTGAGCAAATATGGCCAGCCCTGCTTACGTTAAATTCAAATAACTGCTACATTTCTCCTGGTCCCTACAAGCTTTGTACCCAATGAATAGTTTTCATTTTAATGCGACTGTTGTAAAAATCAAGGCAAACAGAATTATTTGAAAAATTCAAATTTTGGGTGCATATGTGACTTTAAGTACAACAGCCTGAACTTAAGCTCAAAACACACTGTTCTTAATAAGCACAAATTCACTTCAGTATATATTTAACGAGTTCTGCGTTTTTGATGTGAAAGATAATCAGGTATATCATTATTGTTTAACTTTTCTTGCAAAAAAAATCTATGCGTTTCCATTATTTTGTTTGGCTTTGGAGTATTTTTTATTGAGAAATGCATCTGTTCCAATAAAATTGTCAGGCCTTGTAAAAATGCTTTTGGATTAGAGACATATCTGTAAAATATATGCAGCTTTGATGTTATAGGAATAGTAAGGTAAGAATATAGAAAATTTCCAAAGACAAAGGTTTTGACTGATTGAGGGTTTTACTTAAAGTGGTTTCACTGATATGATGGTGTACCAACATAATGGGTTAAGGAAACCAACCTTGCAAACGTGACTGGCAACAAATATGACAACACAGAACAATGGCAGGGTGAAAACAGAACACTAAAAACAAATAGGTTTCCTCATAGCTCAAAGAGCACCATTAGGTAAAAAGCCCTGTCCAACTTTTCCCCAAAACTTCTTCTTTTTTTTTTACTTTTGATTTAAATAAGTTTGGAGAGCAAATCAAAATGTATAAGGAGTTTCATTAAGTAAGTCAATAGAACTTGAGAATGTGTAACTTACAAGGACAGACATGAAAGTGGTTTTGGTTTCATTGGTGTTGAAGCAGCTGAACAATTTAAATTCCCTAGTGGCCCCCTTTGATAATCAGAAGAAATCTGAACCATATCTTAGTATATATTAGGAAGGTTTGCCAAGTTTTAGTTCTAATTTAACCAGATATTGCCCTACAAACTGACTAAAGTCATTTTGATGCATTCTGGGACAGCCTAAGAACCATCTCTCTCTCTCATAATAAGAATCATAAGAGAAAGCATTAATGCCCATAACACATTTACAATGTAGTTATTTGTCTTTTTGTAACCAATTATACAAGCTTAGGTATCTTTTGTGTTAAAAAATGTGATATATAATATTCAATAATAACACCTTTTACCTTAGGGTATTTAGGGTAAACAAACTTACAACAAACACACAGAGGAAGATATTTGTGACCAAATTTACATCAATGTCTACATATGGTTATGATGAGTGCCATTTTGAGATCTATGTATGTGATACATATTTGTTATCAACATTAAACTTCTTGGAGATATTTCAAAGGGCACATGGCTTGCTTCTTGTTGGCGGCCATTACCAGAATCATTCCATGTTCCTCTTCTCCAACTTGAACCACAATCTGACAAATATAATATTAAATTGTTTGAGCGTCATTTAGAAGTTGAGGTAATAGAAGACATAACTTTATGGATTCCAACATGAATATACCTAATTTAATGACAAGGAAATTAATGGAAGCTATCCAGATCCGCCATTGGAAACCTGAGTTGAACAGAGATCAAGGTGTCCAAATATCTTTTGCCTACAACGATTTAATTTTATGAACTGATAACAAAAATAAATTTGACTTGATAAGCAAAAATCAACAACCGAAGATAAATTTGTTATCTATGTTTCTATCTGTAAATAGGCCATTAGTTTATTTTACGTTGTATAGTTGTATATACTATCACACAACGTACATAATATAATTTAAATTATGCATATTATCATAGCTTCACAATATTCTAATGTTGCTTGGTTGAACATTTAAATTATTAAACGCTAATTATCAGTTAAACGCGTATATAAAAAATCGTCACAATTTGAATTTCAGTAACGTATTATTTTTTACGTCATAATTGAATGTCATACATAGTTAGTATGAGAATGAGACGTCATTTGTTGTTAGTAACTAGGATGTAACGTCATCATGACGTTAACTATGTCACAATAGTGTTTTATTGTTCTTATTGTTATCTGTATTAAACGGTTTATTTTAAATGTATATCATTCGCTTGATAACGGTCTCAGGACAGAGACCGAAACGTCGCTTTGCTTCAATAAAGAAGTTGGAATCCATAAAGTTATGTCTTCAAATATAATATTGTCAAAAATCATCTTTGTTTACATTGTTTCAAAATAACCATAATTCAAAGAATATTTATTTGATTGGGGTTAAATGATGTACATTTGTTGTACTATCACTAATATGACCTGACAACAGGATGAGAAAACAACTGCCTTCCATGTCACTGGCATGACTGGCAAAAAACAAGTCAAGAATAGAATACATTGCTGTTATTTTGTGGAACACTAGTAAACACCCTTTTAAAAGTTAAGTCACAATATTTTTGATGTTTGTTTGATAGGGGTTGTACAGTGGTATTAGTTACTTCACTCATATGATGGCGTGCAGGCCTAATAGGTGAGGGGAACCCACCAACGACGTCACTAGATTTCTCCATATTGTATTTTAAATTGTATGAACCATTGTTATTATTTTATTTCGTTATCATATCTTTTTTCTGTATATTGTATTTTTGTTATAGATTTCATTAGAATTACATGGTCAGGGTTAACTGATTAAAATTTGATATATATGTACTGTTTCAATATGTCATGTAGAGGGCCTCATGGAAGATCAGCATCAGCTGACTGAGCTTCACTTTGTAATGATCTACCCTCATGAAATAAAGTTTTATTATTATTATTATATTACTAGCAATAGAAAGACAATACAGAATAATTACAGCAAGTAAAACAAATCTTCCTTCTCAAACCCGTGTATAGGGCTGCTGGCTGTTCAGAAAGCACCAAGGCACAGGAAGGTCCCTGACACCAACCACCTCTCAAATCTTTGGAAGCAATCAGGAATTTCCTGGCATGAAGTCAGTACTTTGAGTTAGCCCCCAAACTGTTCAGTAACTTCACAATTATTAATGCACAACAAAATGGACGTCTTCAAATGGCATCCATTAACTAGTAATAAATGACAATCATACCTGATCTTTGTGTAACCGTAAACCATTGTCTCCCTCTGTTAAATGCATTGGATGAGTTACCTGAAACACCCTCTGTCCAGGTGTCAGACGTATTACATAGGTGGCTGGGAAATAACCAGTTTTGTTGCTGTGACGACCCTGAAATAAGAAGATAATTACATCATGCATTTCGGGTTCCAACAGTAAATAGGCAATTTATCAAGCTCTTGAAATGATTAATTGATTGTTGCTTAATGTCTTGCTCAAGCTGGTATTTGATATACATGTATATGGTGGCATTCCAACAGTATGCAGCGATTCAAATATAATTCTATAAGGTAAAGTCACTTCAAGAATTTGCTCCGAACGACAATTTTCCTCCAGTGCTAAGTATGACAGTATGAATGTTACCTACAAATATACTGCCCTGGGGCACAGGGAACTTTGGGCAACAAAATAAACACTAAGTATAATTGTGGTTTTAATCAAATCTACAGTTTAAAGTTAAAATCACACAGCTTGAAATATTGGAAAACAAAACTCAAAAGTTTGCAAATCACTTTTAGATTCATAAAGTTTTATAACAACCGTGACCATTTCGGGAAATGGGTCACAGTTAGCAAAGGGATTGATTAATTGATTAGTGTTTAACGCTGTGCTCAAGGGTATTTTACTGTAATGACGGTGTTGTATTCCAAGAGCCAACAGAGACTCTCACACAACGAAATCATGTGAAGTCATGCACTTAAGTGTTAGCGCTGTTGGAAAATAACGTTCCTCCAGTGCTAAGTATGACAGCATGGACATAATCTGGAAACGTATTACCCTTAGCCAGAGGGCACTTATTGTTCAGAAACCCTACCTTCCACCAGTCTGGGTCTGATGAATCGCTGACACTTATCCTCCAGCCAGCTCTGCAAATCAAACAAGTTTACCTATGAATTACATTCAAGTTGTGGGGCCATACATTTAGAATATTGAATGTGATTATTAATGAATGTCAATATTATCAATAAATCTCACCATTCCCACTTTGCATTCTCAATTTGAAGTAAAATCTTAAAGTGGAGTCCTTTCATTTGTATTAAATACAATAAATAGCTGCAGTTCTTCCTTTGGTTGTTAGGCCAACACAATATAATACTAGAATCAGGAAGCTTCCATCTGTACGAGTCAGCTTATCAATTGACGGCCATCATGGTAGATAGCCAGGTTTTAGTGCGAGACAGATAAGGCATAACAAATGATGTCACAAAATTAAGTTTTCGAGAGCATGATATATTTAAAAGTTTTATTATGCCTATCCCCTCAAAAAATATAGTTGTCATCTTTTTGTCGTATATTAAATCCAATCTCAATTATGAAAACAAAACGTTTTGAAAAGGCAATGTTGTAAAGTAAAATCTAAAACAAGCGTCATCGTGAAAAGAAAGTAAATCTTCTAAAATGCCAACCTTTGTCAGTATATGCTCAAGGAAAGGAGAGGAAAAAGGAAGTTAGATTCACTTCATATACTTACCTCAGATCTAAATCATCTTTCTCTTTGCCTCTAAAGTGATACAACACAACATACACTTCTCTCTGCTTCTCCAGTTTTCTTTGGCTTCTCTGGAAACAAATACAAGTAAGCTTATGCAATTTGATGATATCTTTACATCTACTAGGATGTGATAAGTTATGGAATCGATCATTTTCAGCAATTCATGGCATTAGAGTTTGTGAAAAACCAGGTACGCCTTTACTTTCATTTGTTACTAAAATCATTTGAACCTTTACAAAATTGGACAAATGTTAAGTACATCTGAATACGCTTTATTGCACTGATTTTGACAAAATTCAAATACATTTAAAGTTATTAACTTTTTAATTTGACTGACATGGATATTTTAATCAAATCAAATATTTATTTATTTATTTGACTGATGTTTAAAGTAGAATTTAGTATTTCACTTAAATAGGACGAATTTGCATAGCCGGTGTATGGTGGAAAACCGGGAAGAAAATGCACCCTGCAATCTCTGCAGCCAGCAAAAAACTTCCCTTATATACCTAAGGTCCACAGGGGGATTCGAACCTATCATAATTATACTACAGAAAGCCACTTTTATGTACAAAATACTATATCATCTCTGCCCAGATTACCTGAATAATTTATTTAAGTATACAAGTGAAATTACAAGTAAAACTCTACGCTCAGTCCATAACAATGATCTATATGTACCAAG
>JAVFBZ010049574.1:0-10301 GCA_032466195.1 Katharina tunicata
TTGTTTTATATCGCAAAAGCATCAACGTGTTTGTTTTGATAAAATCTTTTGTACATGTATACCACTTGCTAAATTTCAGTTCAGTCAGCAGTGTTGGGCACGACGTGGCCGTTGAGGGTCCAATTTCCGTCATGCAGATACGTAAAAAGAGAAAAGTAAACGACATTATTGTTCACATATACACGATCGTTGTTTTATTTATTCATCAATCAAGACAATAGTGTCTAAATTAGGCTTGTAGTGCATTCCAGATTCTCTCATGAGCGGTTTTACCAAGTCTTTGTTTACTACGAGATAACTCGTACCTGGCAGAATTCAGTACATCCTCTGCCACGAGATAACTCGTAGCCGGCAGTCAACGTGTTAAACATGTCAATATTGACCTACATGGCTTCCCCATTTTGTTTTAAACTTACGTTAAGAAAATTGTGTGCCAACCGCCTGTGGTTTATTTTGTTCATCTCAGAAGTTTGTTGTTAGAAGTTTGTTTTAAAATGTTTCATCATTAGTTTGGCACATTAAAAAAAAAACCCATAAATTTCTGGTTTAATTAAGGTAATGCCATCCGTATGTGTTTATTGGACCCCAGCTTTTATAGTTGGTTGGCGGTTGCTGTGGACCATTTCATGGGTTTCTTTGCTAATACACGTAGCTAGCTGTAGCATAATTGAGAGGTCTATCATAATGGCATTGAAGTGTTTCACCTTGTCAATCAGATTATGTAAGTTCTGCCAGGCATGGACGCATGGTGTGTAATTAACAATGCTTCAAACACATTAACTTCTTTAACATATGTAACGCAAAACTGAGATTTCTCACTGGCTTAAGATTTGAATTTTTTAAAATATCAAAGTTGTTTTTGTAACAGCACCAGCATGGCCAGAGAGGTGACCTCCCCTTCCTGATTGTAATTAAAACAATTCACATCATTAAAGACAGCACTTTAACCAAGCTTTGTTTCTCTTTGGTTCCTTGGATATTTTATATTCAATAAAACCGACAAAGGTTCCTTCCTTGTTACCTATACTTTGTGCTAAATATAGGTAATTCAAATAGCTTTTACTTGGTTGTTGCCTTTTGGAATGTTGTGTTTCTAAAGTTTTTGGTGAGAGCCTTTGTGCTCACTCTCCTAATGGTCTACAGAAAGCCAACATGTTGTGATACGCACTGTAAATTGTTACGCTGTCATTGTATGATATGCTTTGTGCTTCTTGGTCTATGCCTTGTCATTGTTTGTTGATCCTGTTGTCTGCTTTCCCCTCACCCAGTGAGCTTACATGGTGCCAAAGGAATGAAATGACCCAACCAACCAAATAAACAAAACCCAAATATTACTCAGTAATTTGGTAGACATGTTCCACAATCACCTGTTAATCCATTACATATATACATGTATGCTTCTGATAGTCATTAAGAACATGGGTTTATATTTGTCATGATAGATCTCTTGCCTTAAATGGCAAGGATTAGTTGTTTGAATATTTGGGGTTTTACCCGGTTATTTACTCCTATATGATGGCGTGCCAGCAATAACATTTTTTTCTTTATAAAATGTCTGTTTACTGATATTGCTCTAAATGTTTGTTCATAGTTTGTATATTTCCACTACTGAAATTCCTTCGAAATTATGAAATACTACTGAGTTTGTGGACCTTAATTTGAGTTCAAGTTGAGATTTCTTAATGTGAAATGTGTTTGTTGTTCAGGTATGTAACAAAAAAGATATACAAACAAATCTGAAGAAAAGCCTACCGACCCAACTTTTGAAAGACCTGGCTGTTACAGCAAACACACTTTATTTAAGAATTTACAGACTTGTTTTTGGTATAAAATGGCACTTCACACATTAGTGTCATTCCATTCCATCAATGCCTATTTCAAGCTTTGTGTTTTGTAAGAGGATTCACCATCTGTTTAAATACTGTCTAGCTTTCAAACTTCAACAGGGAATGTATTTTGAAAAATCACCCCATGTCTCAAATACAACAACAGCTCCTGTTAGACATGATGCTTTGGTTTTTGTCATGACTCATGCATAAATAAAATTCAAAAGACAAACACTGCTCTTTTTGCCTTTGGTTTATTACCTAGAATAGACAGGGTGCATGATGTCCCAGCAGACTACATGTCTACAGTAATCTACTGACCTAAAGGAAAAGTCTATTTGAAGGTTATCTTCCCACTCAAGCCATATCTCATGAATATGGTTGTTGTTGATCGTATCAGCTTTGGTATCTGGATCAATCTTAAGTTATGTCATGTCAATTCACCTCAGAGCTATGTACTTCTATACCAAGCTCTTTTACCAGTCTTTAGAACATTGGGGAAAACATGACTGGTTTTCACTTTAGTGTATAGTGATTTGGTGGGGTATTCTATTGTCAATAGGTGGGATAATGTCAGACCAGTATACTGGGGTTCGGTAGGGGTATTCATTTTATTATGCATATTATAATATCTTATGCACCAAACTTATATATACTCTTATACTCAAAAAATATACTCTTTTATTAGATGTAGCCAATATCTGTTCTAGAGATATAAGATACTTAAATTGGAGATTCCAAAACAAAGACTAAATACTAACCAAGTGTGTTTGTTTCCTTGATTAAAACTTGACAAAATCTTAAATTGAATCTAGGTGAAAATGACAGAAAGTAAAAATCAGCATTGACTTCTTGAAATCTTTAATTGTTTTATTTGTTCTCTTAGTTTCTGGGAAATTTTCTTCAACCATTTTGTGGCGCCAGTCTGTGATATAGCGTTGTTTAAGCCTTTCGCTATTGTTTGAGAAATCCTCCCCCAGCAATGTTTGATTTACGTCAGCTGACAAAACAGTCAGAAAGTGATATTGATTGGACTCAGTAATAAGACTGGTAGCCTTTTCTGTCTTCCCTGTGGCTGACTGATATTGAATTGAAGAATCTCTCATGATAGACCACATTCAATGTATTTGTCCATTATTATTAAGTTCCATAGCCATTACTTGTGGGCTGTAGAAACAGGTGTCTCTCTTGTCGAGGACAAAACATACACATTTGGTTTGGTTCGGTTCAATTTTAATGATTTTTTTTGTCCATGAAAACAGTTGTTATGTCTTTTGTGTGTTTCTTCCAAAGACTTCTTGATATGACACTGTCCCAACAAAATTCCATATCATTTGAGTTGTATTACATATAAACTTTTCTGTGTAATATAATTGGGCAGAGTTTTGGATTCTGATAATTTGATAAATCCATTATTTGATATAATTAAAATTCAAGATTCAATGAAAGAGACCTGATAAGGAGCCAATAACCTTAAGTAATTATTTTAAACAAAGTGCCATTCACTACGACAACAACACATGTAGTTTGCTACCCTTTAGATTGAAATAGTGCTTTAACGTCTACTGCAAAAACAGTGCTATCTTCTCTAACAGAATAAAGGAAAGGTTTCTAACCGTCAACCTGAGTGTAGAGTGTAATGGTTATACAGTACGTGGATAAATGTTGTCCTGCCAGATCAGTATCGCTTTATAAACCCTCTGTATGCTTACTCAGCACGAATAGATATTATATACCGCCAGTACTTCCACCGTCATTCATGTCATTGATGAATTCATTTAGGTAATTAGTTAATTGACAGTTTACATTGCAATAGAGTCATATGTCATTCATTGTAAGTGTGCGTCAATAGATCCCAGCAATGTCTGAATGTGTTCAACCTGATATTTTATGTATATAGTCTGACAGAAGAGGTGATCCCTAATCTAGGCTGTTGAAACAGTATATCGATATGTTTGGCTATAACCATGTGAGTTAAAGACACATGTGTCTACTGTTCAAAATATGGCAATCTGGCAATTTGTTTGATAGCAGCTGTGTACAATGCCTCTGACCATAAGTTGGGTAACAATTAATTATATTTTGTTAAACTGTACACATAAATTTATCCTGTAATATATTGAGGATATATAACTCAGTGAAGGTTGAATACCATTAATAGTGCTTGCATAGTGTTAGCCAGAGGGGTGTCTCAGTGTCTTTGAGACACCCTGAAATCCATTTGAGACACCCTTATTCAGTCAAAATTAACATGGGAAAGATAGGAAAAATGTCAAATGAGACACCCTGTTTCTTTCAAAATAGTGATTTGAGACACCCTGTTTTTGATTTCTGGCTAGCACTATGATTGCTTGAGTGATATGTGTGTTGTAACTTTCACCATTCATATGAGCAATATGATGGTATTCAAACTTCAATGTGTACAATAATATTCTTTATATCAACAACAACAAAAGCATCAAACATCACATTTTACCTAAAGTTCTTAGACAATTTCAAACCAGACGAGTTTGGATCATCGGAACGTTATTCAAAACGTTGAGTAATTTGTGACGTGACATCATCCTTTCGTTGAGTGCTGAAATTAAATGCGTCTTTCTGCAACGCCATAATAGCAACGGGGACTGTTGATGCAATACTTTTCAAAATGTAATAACAAAATATAGAAACAGCAGTGAAATAACTCTTTTGTTGGTGAAGGAAATCCTGACATTTCATCAATATATAAACATGATCAAAAATAAATACTAATATTGTTAGTTGTTGGAAGTGCAAGTTTACTTTCCCACTAAGAACAGTGGACTTGTTGTTATAGTTGGGCATTACTCTAATAAAGACTACAGTTGTAGTTAGGATGTTTGTTCTGGTCATTGTGCGGATCATTATGGGTCTTTCTGCACAGATGTGTCTTTCAGAGTTTCCAAAATGAGGATAAAGGCATGGGTTTTGCGTGGTTTGTTTGCTAGTTTCAACATAACACCTTCTAGGTTGTGTCAAACGAGTGAAATGCGGAGTTGCCGAAAATGAGGATAACGGCATGGGTTTTGCGTGGTTTGTTTGCTAGTTTCAACATACCACCTTCTAGGTTGTGTCAAACGAGTGAAATGCTTTTGAATATTTCATTAAACAACCAGAAAATATAAATAATTAAATTAATAAAAAAGAAATGTGTTAAAATGTCCAAGTTTTTTTAAATATTTTTAGAGTTGTGTTTTATATATATTTATATGTACATGTAATAATTCTCCACATTAAACAAAAATACATTTTTACATCGTCCCCCATGAGAAATTATCCCGTGATATTTCACCTGGTGAAAGAGAAATCCTTGCTTTAAGACGAACTGATATTGACCTTTGCCGGAGTGCCATGTTCAGCCATAGATTTACGTCACCATAGAGTGATATTGATCTGAGGGACATCTACAGTATTAAGAATGGTACATCGCGCCTTACTACACTGCCCCTGGTACTTGTTCAAACAGACTCTTGCCATAGAGCCGTTACTAGGCTACTAGTCCGTTCAAGATTTATTTTCCGAATATCTTGTTAAGACAGCTGCATGTGACAATAGACCTAATTGGCTGTCTGTAAGCACCTGTCATATAATTGGTATGATATATGTTATCTTTCAGAGGCATCTAGAAGCTGGTGAGACATAGAAATCAGGACTTGATGGATAACAACCTCTTTTTTTTTTGTTTTGTATCGTTGTCAAGCTGACATTATGCTTGATAAAACGGTTCTAGTATCTGTGTCTTAACGTCGCTTGAAAAATAAAAAAAGTTGTTATCCATTAAGTCTTGATTTGTATAATATATATTGTTAATCAATTAGGGTTATTACATGTATTTATTGACTACCTCGGAGGTATAATATCGTGTATATGTAATACTCAGCATTTGATATAAATTTATAGTCCGCGGGGCTCAGACAATAATTTTTTTTTTATTTTCTGTCCGGCAAGGTTTTTCGCCGTCAGGCATTATCAAAATTTCAGAAAAAAAAAGACAAAGGTCTGAGCCCTTAGGACTAAATATCAATATGACAATATGTATATATGCCTAATTAAGTTGATAAATACTGGTATGAGCCAGCTTTGGCTAGTTATTGATTCATTTACTGCATATTAATTATGCATTTCTGTATATAAAAAAACACATTCAATTTGCAAAGATATGTGTACACTTGTGTATATGGAATTCTGATTAAAGAAAATTGTCATCGATTAGCATCTTAAGTGTTTAGTTATCTGTCATTATCTAATAAATCATTTATTGTTGTGGTTCCATTAATTATGAAGTTGAAAGATGTGTAACAGTAGCTTCAGAGATTGCTGTGCTGGATTAAAGGATTTTTATCTTTGTTTTTCATCCAAACATCGCCAGCGAACAACCCACAAGTCTAGTTTTAGACAAAACAATACATACACGGTAAATCAACTTAATATCCTTAAGTATATCTGAATTTGAATTCTCATAGTAAATCAGAAATCTAGATGACATGATCAGTACAATAAAGCACCTGCTATGTACATGTGTGTAATTTGTATAATACATTGTATACACTGGTTCATCGTTTATGAATAAAACTTAATTGGCAATCCAGTATGTAGGAATATAGTCATGTATAAACAGCCTTTGAGGTGGGAGCCTCCTGTGCCCTGGTGCCCTAAGAGTTAAGGGGCACTGGGCGTCAATTTGTTAAGGTATCCTGTTTCCTAATGTTATGTAAATGTTTTGTTCTGTCTTGTATGATGCCAGCGTCATAAACGGTGGTTTCCTTCACCCATTGGGCTGGTGCGCCGTCATATAAGTGAAATAACCTTGAGTACGGCGTTAACCCCAATCAATCAATAAAGCCTTATTCATAAGCATGTATGCCTAATTCAGTTGAGAAATACTAGTATGAAGAGGAAGAGACAGATTAATGAATAAATAAACGGCAAATAAATTATTCATGGTTGGGATTTAAGAAAGGTCAATCACAATACGGAGAAAGGTCGGAAAATAATGGTTGTAATTTGTATATAATGATCATGATATGGTTATTAAGAGTAGTCCGTATGTAGTCAACTAATTTGTTGGGTTGTGTAAATAATGAATAAGTTTAGTGATGTTTGTCAACAAAACACAAGCAATGTGTTTTCAAGGAATATATTCAGATGAGATCTGTTATCATTGCTTGAAAAGGTTCTTACATTTGTAGCATTCAGGCCACTACAAGAAGATAAGTACATACATATTTGCGAGGTGGTGTTCAGGCGAATGCCACGATGGATAGAATGTGTGCTTCTCAGTATTATATTTCTTTTTTTAAAATACTTCATAAATTTGATGGATGTTCAATTTCCATCATTTATCAAGGATGTGTTTTTTGGTTATTCTAAATGCTGCTGTGTTATTTCCCTGGGTGATTGAACCCTTCTCTGGATAGTTCAAAATTTGTGCTTCTGGATCCTTTTTTTTTCTCGATTGAAAGGAAAAGTTTAGTGTTAGATTTATGATTCCTGAGCCTGCAATTCGATGGACAATTTTCAGTACATTTCTAACGCTTTCATTAATTTTGACAATAGCTACAATATCTAGAAGATTGAGTTATACCTGTTATAATTCTTGGCTTCCACATCTACATGTATGTCAAACACATCCTCCTAAAATAAACTAAGACACAGGTGCAATTTACAGACTGAGTTATACCTGTTATAATTCTTGGCTTCCACATCTACATCCGTACATGTATATCAAACATATCGTCCTAAAATAAACTTGGATACAGGTGCAATTCCGTGATAAATGTGTCTTCTCGCCTACATGGACATTAGTTTTCTTTTATATCTTGTCTAGGAATTCCGTTACGTTTATCAGTTAATACGCTAGAGACTCATTTTTGTTTCATTTCACTCCATGGTTAAAATAACAAATTTGTGCTGCCCTTATTTTCATTTAAAGCCATAAGAACATTTAGGTTTACCACATGTATTTCTTATGAAGTAGAAAGAATATCTGAAACCGTGCAAGATTGAAACTGTGTTGTAGCTATTCTGTTAGCTGGTGTGTGTTTTTGTTTAGGAGTTCAGACTAATCACACTTGAATTCTTGGCAAATAGTTGACGTTTGGTTCCTGTTCAGTTGCCATGGTGCTGGTTAAGCTAAGGGACTTCATTGCATTGCAGTAAATGAACACCTCACTGTCTTATATCCCATAACTTGAGTGATTGTTTTTTGTCATGTATATTGTACGATGGGTGTTCTATGTACATCTATTTGAGGCATGCTATATTCATGTAAATCAAATGAGGACGTTAACTGTCAATGTTGCTCTGTTTTCTAAGTACAGACCCTACCCATCTGGGACAAATGTTCAGAACCGACTTGATGGAACTTGCCTTGCTTTTACACATAATCAACTTACCACTGCATGGAACACCCCATGGGGGGAAACTCTTACTTCAAATGACACTCTGCCGGATAAATGGTTTAACATGGTCACCATTTTGTAATTAGTTTATGCCTTGCTGTTGTTCACATGGCTAGCTGATGGCAAAATGGTAGATTTCACTACAATTTATTCGCATCTAATCCTGGTAATTTACATGAAGTACATGTACACAACCTGAAGTGACTGAAGTCAACGCATTTTAAATACGCTGCTGTTTGCGCTGTGCTCTTGTCAAATTTCCATTTACTGCTGAATTATTTTATATAATTATTTCAAGATCTTTAGTACGCGTAATACCCTAATCAAACAAACAAATCAAGTTATTCTTTGTGATATTTGAGGAGAAATTCCTGTGGCGTTGTTCTCAATGGACTACGGGTGAGGCAATCTATTTGTTGTGTCTTTCAGGACAGTTTTCTCAGTCGGCTCCTATGTATATTCAAGTACAATAACCTTAATAATAATAATAATTAAAATACCAGGTGGTTTCCATCTCCTTTAGGGCTGGCACCCTGCATTCGTGTGAAATAACGAGAATGACGCAAATCCCCTCTAAAACAAACAAATCTTAAGTCTTTTTCTAGGATTTGCTGCAATTAATAATGTGTCCAGAGGGAGGATTTATTGTATTTTAATGGCAGGTGATGTAATATGATTATATGACAAGCTTTATTAACGTTAACATCCGTGAATACTGTGAATTAATTGCTTGTGCATTGATTTTAAAAAGAACCGTTGTGACACAGCTTCAATATGCTGTCATGTTAAACAGATAACCTCACTTTGAATACAACATGGCACTTCTCTGAGGTAAGTCATGTTGACATTTTCAAGTAATGGTTTTTATGAGCCATGTTCATTATTCTTCAGAAAACAAGTATGATATTCTAGACGTCTGGTCTATAACATTAGGTGAGAGTACTGGTTTTAGTCATGATGACCATAAAACCACAAGGTCATGACAACCATAAAACCACAAGGTCTTGACAACCATAAAACCACAAGGTTGTGACAACCATGAAACTACAAGGTCATGACAACCATGAAACCACAAGGTCATGACAACCATAAAACCACAAGGTCGTGACAACCATAAAACCACAAGGTCGTGACAACCATAAAACCACAAGGTCATGACAACCGTAAAACCACGAGGTTGTGACAACCATAAAACCACGAGGTCGTGACAACCATAAAACCACAAGGTCGTGACAACCATAAAACCACAAGGTCATGGCAACCATAAAACTACAAGGTCATGGCAACCATAAAATTACAAGGTCATGACAACCATAAAACCACAAAGCCATGACAACCATAAAACTACAAGGTCATGACAACCAAAATTACAAGGTCAAGACAACCATAAAACCACAAAGCCATGACAACCATAAAACTACAAGGTCATGACAACCATAAAACCACAATGCCATGACAACCATAAAACCACAAGGTCATGACAGCCATAAAACCGCAAGGTCATGACAACCATAAAACTACAAGGGTTTTTTATATGTATCACAATAGTTACATATATACTGACAATACCTAACACTGTCACAAAGACCATAAAACTACAAGGGCTCTGTATATAGGTATTGACAATACCAGACCGTCATGATAACCGTAAAAGAGCTCTGCATATGATAATAGTTAACGTTGGCAATACAAAACAATCATGATAACCATCAAACCACTAGGGCTTTGTATATGATAATAGTTGTTGACACTACCAAACACAATCATGATGACCATCAAACCATTAGGGCTTTGTATATGATAATAGTTGTTGACACTACCAAACACAATCATGATGACCATCAAACCACTAGGGCTTTGTATATGATAATAGTTGTTGACACTACCAAACACAATCATGATGACCATAAAACTACTATAGGGCTTTGTATATGATAATAGTTGTTGACACTACCAAACACAATCATGATGACCATCAAACCACTAGGGCTTTGTATATGATAATAGTTGTTGACACTACCAAACACAATCATGATGACCATAAAACTACTATAGG